>JAFELO010001809.1:87651-114340 GCA_017140195.1 Eumaeus atala
CCGCCTTACATGGATAATATGTTCGTTTATAGCCTCCTAACGCGACCGGCGGCTGCACTTCGTCCTTTATTGGACCGGGTCTAGGAATTTGTGTTCATTGGCGCTCGTATCCAAAATTTAAACGCAACTTTATAAGAATGTCTCTTTGTTATTCCGCAATGGCTATAGTTATTTCGCTCCGGGAAACGCTGCGAAACTTGCAAAAATTCAACCTTTTAGTTGCATTGCGGCCATTTAAAACTGCTCACGGTCAGGAGCATACGTAATGTTGTACACGGATATTAACGGGAACACGCCAGCGGCGCATTTAACCCGAAGACGCCTCGTAAACCGCCTTTACGCCCCTCGGCGGGAGCCTCTCAAAACTTTTCATATTCCCGGTTATAAAACCAACCAAAAAATACGAGCAGCCAAAAACATTGTAAATGCTCTCCGGATATCGGTGCAGCCGTTACCGTCTCGGAATTAGTTTTAAAACATAGTTTTAACGGTGCTTGTTGCACCCCAAATAACCTGTTTTTCCGCTTTACTACTCGCCTTCCACAACCCGAGCTATCTAAAAATAAAACGAACCAATTAAGAGAAAATACAATTTTATTCAAACGTTCCCCATTTTAGTTCATATTTATTTTATTTCTCAATTAAAAAGTATCTCTGTTGTAATAAAATCTAATTTGATCCTGGACAATGTAAACATACTTGTTCAGTTTCTTATTGAGAAGTTTTAATTTTTGTTACAAACGTCCGATTATCTTTTTGCAGTTCAATCAGGTTAACTGCACTTACGAACATCTGTTAGACGAGCTCGTTATCTAAAGTCTCAACATAAAGCCGCATATCTTTAACATAAACCCGTACATAAAAATTATTAGTCATAAACCGGATGTAAAGGCTCGCTATGAAAGGAATTCATTAAGTATGCACGTATTTACAGCATTTAGGCATGTTTTCACTGATAGCTAATTTCGGGAAAAAGGATAGCTCAATCACAGGAAGTGCGGCATCTCATCGCGGAAGTGGTTTCTCGTGTCGTCTCGCTCGCTCTCTGTAAACTTGCACCAGGGTTGTCAGATTGGAAGACGAATATTTCTGGCGAAATTTCATGTCGAGAATTAAGAATCACAGTTTTCAATCAAAAAAACCTAATTAATACTGATAAACAAACGTTTATCAGTATTAATTAGGTTTTTTAATTCTCATAACAATCAACTTTCTGTTGGGAAATTATGAGACCTACGCATAAGTTACATGGAAAAAAAATCGAGCTAGGACCCAGCCCTCATTTTTCCCACTCGTTCCCACAGCTAGCACTTGGACACATTATGTCCGAATCGACAGCGACCATTTTGCCCATTAGATAAAATCATAGCCAATCCATGGAAAATTGAAAACTATCTTAGGGCCGGCAACGGAATTAACCAGAAGTGAATATGAAGACTAAAAACAAATATAATGTATCTCGTTGATAGAGAAATTTTAAATAGTTTAGTTTTCAAAATTTCGTTGTATAATTAAATTATTTTAAATTTCATTTTTTCTGGACGTTGTATTTTTTAGACTATAAACATCACATGAAATATTTTGGCAGACGAATCCCTGGTGTGTTAACCCTACTGGAACGCTAATGGACGCGTCTACTTGATGTACTCCGATTGAATGCATTTCGCTAGTTGGAAAAAAAAGTAATCCATTTTTCATACACATCCTTCATTGTATCAATACGATATCTTTAGTATTCTTTTGTATATTTGTGAGTCTTTCTGTCTTGATTATTCTTTTGTACGTGTGTGTGATAAAAGTGATAAAATGCATCAAACGTTAGGTGGAGAAAATTTGTTTTGGTGTGATTGATTATCCTGAAGATGTTTCAAATTGAAACTCGTCGATAATCATGTTTTAATTTTAGTTTTTTTCAGATCCTAGTCTGCCTTGATCCAATGTTGAAATGCCAGTCAAGCTCTGCATTCTTTTTAGCCCCAGAGGCTATCAAGTCTAGAGTATCACTACTTCCACCGATGGGCGCGTATCTCACCAAATCGAGACATGTGCGCCTCAAAAGTATTTTTCATAAATATTTTTACCACATAAAAGCATTTTTCATAAATATTTTCCAAAGAAATGTCTGTTCGTTATAGCGCAGTGACGAGAGCTCGATTAAAATGAATCACAACGGTGCTAATTGGGCCTGCCCCTTCTCATCCAATTAGCCGCGACTTAGAAACCCCTGGCCGCAGCCGCCGGCCGGCCCGGGCTAATCTGCCGCACTCCGTCGCGCCGCCAGGCCCACCGCACCGCACACCGCAACATACATTTCAACTAAAAGGTGTTTAGTGCTCGTAGATACTCTTATAACACATGATTCCTATCTGTTAAAGTCTATACGCGCCATAAATTGCTGTGGCATTGGAAGAATTTCGGGCATTAATCGAAATATTATATACTTAACCTATTTTACTTTAAGTTGAACAAAGCTACATATCTTTGCGAAAATCTATTTTAATGGATCACAACACAAGATTTTTTAAATTAATAATAATTTTTACCGGACTTTATTTCGATATTTCTTGGATTTTTCAATAACTCGCTTTTATCTGTAAATTTGTACCCGAGGAATGTGGAAGTAAATTACACAATAATTGAAATACTTTTATCGAGACAAATTTTCAAGAAGAAACTAGATGAGAGCGTGAGCATTACGAAAATTTGTATAGTTACAGCTCCATAGTCAGACCCGGGTGTCGTCTCGGTCTAAATTTGTATAGTTTCGTATCGAGCTCCCGCGACCACCTTCCAGCTCCACAATCAGACCCGGGTGTCGTCTCGGTCTAAATTTGTATAGTTTCGTATCGAGCTCCCGCGACCACCTTCCAGCTCCATATTCTGACCCGGGTGTCGTCTCGGTCTAAATTTGTATAGTTTCGTATCGAGCTCCCGCGACCACCTTCCAGCTCCATAATCAGACCCGGATGTCGTCTCGGTCTAAATTTGAACAACACAACGCAAATGAGCCCAGCCTTTTATAATATACTTTATCATCGTGTTCCCATGGCTGCCTCGTGTCTCCGTCATCGGATCAACTGAGCGGTTCAATAAAATTGCAAAGTCACAATGTTATGCAGGAGGTGAGTCAAATTTATGTTGCAAGACTTTATAGCATACAACACGGCGAGACAGCTCGCAAAATATATAAGACAACTTTTGAGGGGTAGGATATACATCCTAAAAAATTTGAACTCCATCATAAATTTTTTTAGTATTTCCGAAGCGTATATACATAAACCCACAGATCTTTTTATGCATCTATAATATATTATATTAATGCCAAACATCGATTTACCCAAAGAATATATCTAATTATTAAAAACAAGTTACATCATATTCTTCCGATTTGTAACCCACATAAGTCTTAACGATACTTTTATTTTTTCCACCGTTTCCACTATAAATTGTTAGTCGGAATACATCGAAAATATACAAGAAATTGTGAAATACAGTTTAGAGAACTGATAACAAGCAGCGTCAAGACTTAGGTTTAATGACGTCGCAGTTGGCGTGCGCAATCCTTGTTATATCTTTATTACAAAGAAGTACCTCATTAATTTGGTAGCTCCTTACTTTAGAGAACCCTTGACCTCGCCGAGAGACGACACCGAACCGCTTGAGGGCGACGCACCTCGGCCCTCGGGGTACATAATTAACGATCCTCATTATCGACCCACAAATATCTCCACTCTAGCACAAGTTCCGCGACTCGAATGTAAAACTTTCCGTCGGATCATTGCAACGAACATATTTCCTTGATTCATCGCAACTAGACAGTTTCTATTATCCTTAATAGACGTAGGAGTTTTAAAATGGCTGAAAACTTGCCCCATTCAAGAAGTGTCTCCGATGCTAACGGAACTTGGAAATTGAATCGCATTTTATTGGGCAAAAACTATAATCACAAAGCGCAGATACCGGAAAAGTGAAAGACAGAGACGTGGGTAATGGAGACGTCCCGCGCTGGCTCAAATGGGGCGATAAGGAAGGGGGGGGGGGGCTAAAATAAAATCTTAATAAAGTGACTTGAATTTTGAAAGAATGGAAGGAACGTTCAAGCTGCAGGGCGCAATCGTAATTCATACCTTTAGATGCATGTTTTTTTTTAAGGTGGGAAGGGGACGGGAGCTAATTTAAAACTAAAAACGTATGTAAAGAGACTAATAAAGAACGCCCCCTGTCCGCGGACTCGTGCATTTTTAATGGCTCACGCTAGCACTCACTATTAATATTTACCGAACACGTCAAGAGGGTGCACTTTACCTTTTAGTTAACTAGCGTCCGGCCGTTCATTAAATTTTCACGCGCGTCAGTTTCGGGCGAAATTTCCGCGGCGCTGGCTGGCCGATAACGAGCGCCCACCGCCTCGTTACGGCCGCCGGTCGTCCGCACCGCACCGCTCCGCCGCGCGCCGTCCGCATCGCACCGCACGACGGTTTATTTATGCCAGGGTTAGACTACATCGCACACCGCCCAGTGTCTATATCGTATTGTTATAACCTTATTGCGTCTAGCCACTTTCAAAATCAGGGACATTTGTCATTGCGAGACATTCTTCAACATGGCGTCTGACGTTGACCCTCATGGATTATCTTGATGCTATGATGAGTGCAATTAGAAAAAAAAATGCAATATAAAATAAGAATCCTTTGAACCTCACCAGACATGTGTTTTCATTCCGGCTAATCATTGGTCAGCCACAAATCAAAGCGGGCACGTTTTTCAAAATGCCTAGCCGTAATGAAATACGGCGATTTAATGAAACCGACAGCGACATATACAAACACAGCGTGTCTGGGTGTGTGAATGCCTCTTGGAACATGTTAGTTGAAAAATATATTTTTCATACTTGCGCGGGAAGGTGCTTCCTCTCTACCTCCGGAGCGGAAGCTGACGATCAATTTTGGTGTAGTAGTTTCGGTTTCGGAATCTCGTACGATACCCATCGCAGATATATGTTATAATAATAATATCCACGGACTCATCACACCACGTCAGCCTGGCCCTGTGCTGAGTACTGTAAGGACTTGTGCTACAGGTACTAGACAACGGAAATATATTTAATATTTATATATATTTATGAAATTTTATATATTTAAGATTGTTATTATGGAAGTACACATACATCCATGGCCTAAGCGAGATTCGAACCCGCGACCTCTGGCGAACCCGCGGTCTCAGAAGCAATACAGCAACCATGGTCAGGGGTTTACTGGTCTGAAGTGTGAGGATCGTTAAATAATCAAATAAACCGCAATAGAATCCGTAACAGTAGTTTTATTGTAATGTAACATTCGCGTAAACTGAAAAGCTCAATACAGGAATTCTCATAAAAATGTTACACTATTAGAGACATTATACACGAGTAAACATGGGTCATATTTGTCACTACAATAGAATTGGGCAGTCAGGCAAAGCCAGGACTAGTGGCTAGTTAACGAAATGTTGGCCTCAAAGCCTGTACGACTGACCGGTAGGGAGCGTGAAGAGGGTCAGCTGTGTGACGTGCGCAGTCTTCGTGCGCACGTCACACAACTGTATTCGGTAACATTTTTCTGGTCGGTTAATTTCAACAAAAATAGTGTACTAGTAGTGTACTAGTAGTGTACTAGTAGTGCGCAACATGAACATGACCGAATGTAGCTCCTAAATTCTTTGCATATTCTTTTTTACTCGTACGTATATTTCTTTTTGGGTTCCGTACCCAAACGGCACCGAAATACTAAGGTTCCGTCGTCCTTCTCTCTCACCACGCCGTATCGTGATACATACGCTTATGAACCGTGATAGCTATACAAAATTTTAACAGGTGATGTATTTCTGTTGTCGCTATAACAAAAGTACTAAAAAACAGATCAAAATTATTATTTTAGGGCATGTATTAGAGCCTCATGCAGGAAACCTTTTTTTATGACAAATATGACGTATCCGTTGCATACTCGTTTTGACTTTGACATTAGCAATAACGTATTCATTTGAAACTTTTAACGGGTAGTTTCACGATAAAAGCTATGAATGGATTATGTTTCCACAAGTTACACTTCGCCATGCGATCACTTCATTGAGGTACCCGTCAGCCGGCTAGCGTCGACGGTGGAGGATGATAAATGGCGGCTTCACTAGTCGCGTGCTAGTAGTGCATGAATAAGGAATGAGCGCGCGCGCACGCGACACGACAAACTGCCCTCGCACACGCGACTCCGCCCGCCCTCCGCCCTAGTTATTTATTGCCGCCCTGCGCCATCACTCTCCTATCTCACCACGCCGTATCTCCTGAATATATTTATGGGCAAAATTTTAGTTTGATGCGCATTTCGAGTACAAATTAATTATGCCAGTTGGACCCTCTCCCGCTTGGGTGCCTGAGAAATTATCGAAGCGAAAACATATTGTTAAATAGCTGAATAATCCCCAGAATTCGTGGTTGTCAGAAAGAATACTGTACAGGTTGCTTCTGAGTATCACTTATGATACTCAGAAGTAGTAGGAATACGTAAAATATATCGCACTTCGACATATATTCAGTTGTGAGTAGCCGGGGGTCCATTAGAGGGGAGTGAATGAACGAGGCGGACGCGTCCGCATAGGCGTTAACCGTTCGGATGTGATCAGGCGTTGGTAGTCACCATAGCTCCAATTTTTAGTTTATTTGCCTACGATAAAGAAGAAACACACCGGCCAAGAGCGAGTCCAACTCACCCATGGGTTCAGCATCCGCAAGAAACAAAAATGAATCGCATATGTCTTAAACTACCAAATCGATTTTGTTCAAACCAGTTTTCGTTTGAGGTTTTTATTGAACAATATAATCCCAATTTTTTTGCAATTTTCTTCTTGACATTTCAAAGCGGTAAGGGGACGACTAACAACTCACTTTTTACCACTGAGAAGCAAATATCTCAGAAGGTATAAGCGTAATCTAACTAATAGGCTTTCCTAAAAACCCCCGTACCATTTCAAATACGTATTCATCTCTCACGCCTTTGCCCACTCAAAAAATCATCCTTCGGTTACATGTATGGAGTGCTTGGAACCCTTAATGATTTTATGTTTCAAAATCATACGACATCATCTTGTAGCGGCTCACTAATTACATATACCTTCCAAATTTCAAACATACAGTACCCACCTCTGAGTAAAACGTCTGAGACACAGAACAGATAGACAGGTCGAAATTGTAAGGGTTTTTTGCAGTTTGGCTACGGAACCCTATGATGTAGGTATATAAACTCGACTAGTAAGAATATCTCATGAAAATTTAAGCTAATAATTCGATTTTGCAGTTAAGGACCGCATCATTCTAACTTAGATGATACAAAAATCACGTCATATTTATGTAATAATGCCGATGCAAATCATCGGTATGAGCTAGTTATGAAAACAGTTATTGTATGTTATTCTGGCGCGTGTTAGCTCACAAATGACATAATAACGAGGACCTCGTGCCCGACAAGGACCCGCTCGCGCGCTGTGCCGGCACATGTTTGCCGTCCGCTCCACGCACCTAAAACTGTTCCATTATTTCGGCCGTGCCCGTGTTGTCTCGGCACAGCTCGGCACAGCTCGGCGCACGACGGCTCCTGCCCGCCAATATAAACAGTCGTTAGTGTCGTTACAATCGAATGCGAGTGTCCCAGGCGATGGAATCACTAGGAAATGCTGCGTGTCGTGTAAAGGAGACGGCTCACTATACAACATCTCTATTATTCAACTTACAACACCAACTCAATGTCACAGGAAGATAGGAATGGAAACTTTCTCATCTTTCTGATGTTACTGAAAAAAAAAAAAAGAAGTAAGCTTTTTTCTTGTCCTCTCTATCTCTCTGTACTTTAAAACCGATATACTAACACGTGTAGCAATCACTTTGGATCCCTTTTTACGAGTAAGAAATTTTTCAAACTTACAGCTTATGTGTAACAAAAGTGCAGAACGCTAATATGTTTATATGTTATGCATTAAATTTAACACTACGGTAAGTACACAATGTTAAAATTTCTGCAAGACACAATTTGTGAAACTCAAACACATTATAACGTACGACATTTAGTTTTATTATATATTTTAAAATCAAGCTGTAGCCGAAGATTTTTTATATAATTATGATCGAATTTCAGGCTTGGCGAACAGTAGTATTTATAAAAACGTATTTTTGTATGCGACACAAGGTGTGTGTATTGTTGTAGATAAGCTTTATGTGGATGCACTTAGACGACGGTTGTCTTGGAAAAAGGTGCTAAAACACATTATTATATTTTGCGACAAGTCAATATTATTTTGCTTGTATTATTATTTCTAGCTTATTTTGGTATTGTACTTTAAATACTCTATAAATATCCAGCCGTAATATAATAATAATTGTAGAAATTTAAAAGTACCCATTAATAAAACTAAAGCATCATACTCGGAAAGGAATTTTCTTCTTATTCTTAGTAATCGTATAAATTTGTTGACATTAAATGAAGATGATCCGGTGTACAAGCGCCCTTACAGTGGCAACGCGTCCCGGTATGTTTGCCCGACTAGTTAATGGAATGCCGACGGACTATTGTACGCGTCGAGACGTTTTCTATTCAACGTCGATATTAAATTAAGCAAACCCGTGTACATCCCTCACTAACTTGTTATACAAATACTTGCACCATTACAATTGATCCGTATATTACTATTTATCGTTTCCCATTCTACTAATAATAGATGTTCCGCTTTGTTGTGTTATCTGTCATTGCTGAGGTACTCGTCCTTTATATCAGAAGGAGTTACTGCAAATTGAATTAAATTTTGACGATTAGATGGGACAGCACGCATTCCTACGCTTGTGTAGATGTACACGGATGTATGGACGTGTGTAACTATACATCACACTCTTCGACTCGATCGACTGCTCTTCAATAGCGATGCTTCTTTTGAACGGAGGTTGGATTTTCAGCTTAATTTCAGCTAACTAGTTTAGTTGCTGAGGTGAAGACTGGCATTTGTTTTGAGCCTGATACAGCTGAGCCGTGCATATTCCGTCGAAACAACTCTCTTAAGCATTCATTTGGTATGATGGAGGGTACTATATTACTTCGTTGCCATCAAACCACTCTTTGTTCCTCTCTCTTGACTAGGGTTGGCACTCGCGGTAGTCTAGTGGTCAGCGTGTCCAGGATTCGAGTCCGGGCGGACAAAAAAGTGTTATCATCCTGTCGTGTCGGACTGCAGTGGCGTCGGATTAGTAGACTGAAGGAATAAGGAGTGTAGTAATTTCTGCGTAGACACCTGTGCGTTATAATCTATAACATAACTAACATTATTTTGTCCTTTGTAGTCTGCTTGTCGCTACTGACGACATGACCGCCGTAGCCACAATAACCCAAGAACACTATTATCATACCTTTAGTACTTCCGTCTGTTCGTCTCTCTGTACGTCTATGAAGAAGGAATGTTTATCGACTTCTAAAATTGTTATGTTTGAGACAGCATCTTAATAAGGGTCAATTTTATACTGTAGTCTATCTTAGTGTCCGAAAACATCTTGCTTCATAATAAACGTCGATGTGGACAATGTTACGCTTGTGTTTAAGTTGCATTTAATTGTGTATTTAGAATGAATTTGAGCTCACAAGCGCAATTAGTTTCCTGCAGCTCAGTGTGTGCCGGGCAGCGCTTCATTAGTGGGTCGAAGCAACTTGCTCAGTTCAGAGGCGAGCGGCCGCACGGTACACTTCACGGCGACCGCGCGAGTGTCTTCCACGCGGTGCATAACAAGGCCCCTTGAGATGTTGTAACTGTTTAGAGACTTACGCGTGTGCTACATATTATGTTCTTATTTTACGACTCTTAGCACGATGCATAATTGCTTAATAAGAGGTATTAATGACTAAATACCTTTGCTCGACATCTCAGCCGTATTCCGCCAGACGTGGCCACGAACCGACCCATAAAGTGACTAGAAAGTTATAATCATGCTTCTCCAATCGAAAATATAGAATATGATAGAGTTTAATCTGCGCCGGACTTTCGCTGTTTTAGTTGTAACCCATGAAAGTATAATTTACACCACTGTATGTGACAATGAAACGTACGAATTCCATCATAAGCAGTAGATACAGACATTCCAAGTTTCAATAGCGCCCGTAGTTTGAGAGCCAATTGTAGGCGTCGCCGCGGGCCAGGCGCTACTCGCTACTCGCTCCACGAATGTTGTGCATGTTTCATTACCGCCATGCCTAATTCATAACCCGACAGTGATAAATTGGTACCCGTCCGCCGATAATTAGCAGCGCAATTATTGTGGCCCATTCAAATTCATTACCAATGATACCTACAGCGTGATTTACCTGGTGTCTTACCGATCGTAATAACAAGAGCCACGTATCGAAAGTTTTAATTTAAATCGGTCCCAAGGTGTTGGCTAAATATTTTCTGTTCTAACATATTACGCCCTGGCTTCTGTTCTAAATTATTACGCCCTGGCTTCTGTTCTAAATTATTCTAAAAACCGTCCCAGAGCGAGAGAGATATAGCTCTATTGTTTAAAACCGCATCGAAATCTGTTCAGATTTTGAGAAAATTGATCATATGTACGCCTTGCGGGACTGTTTTATCCTATGTATAGATGAGTACTATAATAACATATCGACTTCTTTATTACAACCAGTGACAAACCATCCGGTCGTGATCAGTACGTGTGACGTATCCTTCGTTTGTTAGTTCAACTCGGCGGGACCGTTCGCGTATTGTTAGGTAATGAGAGCTCTACGCGAGCTCGTAATTGGAAACCGTATATGGCCATTTAATTTAGCCGGCCGCCGCCACCTGGCTCGATGGCGAAACAATTGGCGAGCGCCTAATTATATTTTAATCGCAACATGACCCCCCCCCCCCGCGGGTGGGGGTGGGACGGGACACTAATTCATTTGCGCGGCAAGCCCCGTCCCACAAGCCGCTGGCGATTGTTTACTCTCATAGGACAGTTTAGGTCTACTAAAGCAATAACGCTTCACCATGTTAGACGCGCTCACGTGAAGGGTTTAATTATGCCAAACGTCTAACGTCGTAACTTAATTAACGTGCACATTGTGGTTCGAGGCTCTTTTTAATATCGCTCCGTGGGTTATTGCACCGAGTCGCGTCGACTTCGTCAAGTGCAATAAATATTAAAGTTACAATATCATTGTTAGAACACTCCGGCGCGCAGCCGTTTCCGCCAACTATTGCCAATTGTGTGGCAGACCTTTGTTCGCTGCATTAACTATGGAACTGTTATTACATTGTTTATCAATTCGCGAGTTCTGGGTCCCCTCCGCTGCTATCGATGAGGATATTCGGGATTATTTATCACTGCCGCTACACACTTGGCCACGGTTTAATTGTAAGGTTTAACACGCGTTGACCGCGGCCCAGGGTGGAGCCATCAATTGGCAGTGAAAAATGTGCACGGATAGTGCTGGCTTATGATAAATGTTCCAAATAACGCTGAACCTAGAGCGAGAGTTGAACGAACGGGAAGAGCCAAACATTGGATATTATTTCTAAAATGTTCGTCAAGAAACATGACGAAAGCCAGTATGATATATAAGTGTAAGTTTTAATAGACTTTAACACTTGAAAAAAAAAGACTTTCTGCTTAAAAAAATAAATAAAAATATCCTTAAGACGTCACTAAACTTCCGTTCGTAACTTATTTTAGCATAATATTAATATTTTTTTAAGTCTTAGGTAATTGTTTTAACGACATTCTGTAATAGTTTAGGGTCATGAGTTGTGAACCACTCGTAACTCGACCGCTTACATTGTAATGTGTTCGTATCGATGTGATAGAGCTTAGGGAGTAGCACTGACAATCACAGGGATGTGGCGCAGCAGTTGACAAGTTGTCGGGCGCGATATGTACAAAGTGACGTGCCCCCTCCACACTACCGTGGGTCCTGTACAGTGCGCCGTGCCCTCCTCCACACTACCGTGGGTCCTGTACAGTGCGCCGTGCCCCACTCCACACGAGCGTGGGTCTTGGGGGGACACGGCAGGCTATGCGCATCGCCCATTAGCGTGATTAGAGGACGGGCGCCACTCGCAAATTCTTTAGGCCTCTCATCTCATAATACGTACATATTTTATTATTTATGTAAGCTCTGTCCCACTCCAATATGCTCCCCCTAAGATAACGCTAATATACATAAAACATTTTCTCGTTGATATACGAAATGGCTTTGGAAATTTCATAAAACTCTTTAAGAGATTGATATCATAAGTGATTAGTACCGCCGTCTCGTGTCGTTACAATTGTTTTATTTGTTCCACAACGTGCTGGACTATGCATGAGTGAGTATATCTTATGGAATTAAAAAAACAATATAAATAAAAATTACAGGAAATTTAAAAGAAATGAACATCGATTTTACCTCAATGTAATTTTTTATCCGAAGGTGTAAAATAGGAATTCGAAGTCAACATGGTGCACGAGAATCATGATTAAAGACAAGTTTATTTAAACACGTTTACTCTATAAGTGGTATTTGATCATATCAACTAAATAAAGGAACAAAAATTTGTCACATAGAAAATGATGTTGAATATGTGCAAAAAATATGTAAAAAAGAGAGGATGTGAAACTTATAATATAACTAATGTTATATTTCTTATTCCAGATGATGGCGTGTTCGTACCTGAGAGCAGGAGGGATGAAGACGGAACCAACCAATGCAGCCTGTTGGATGCCACCACAACCAGTGGAACCCCACGGGCTGGTTCAACCGTACTTCCGACCACCGCTGCGGGCGGAACCGAGTGTGCCAGTACACGGGCCAGCGGGTGTGCCAGTTAACGCGCCGGCCGGCGTGCCAGCGCTGGACCTGTCGGCCGTCAAGACTCGCGCGCCACCTAGTGACGAAGACTCTCAGTGCAGTGCCGTGGCATAGACAAAGAACTGTTTCCGTAATTACTATCGACTGTATCTAGCTCAAAGTGGTCGGTAATAACGCGTGCTGCCTTCATTAAGTTGTTCGGTACTTTCGCCAGTGTATGCGAGTATGGACACTCGCGTGGTTCCGTACGGTCTATATTTCCATACGCGGTCTTCACTAACGTTGACGAATGTTGCCTCTTAACATTTAATTTCGGTTGTGAAAATGGCAATTTATGTAAAACTAGCTCGCTATGTAAAACTAGCTCGCTATGTAAAACTAGCTCGCTATGTAAATTCTTAATTAACTCTCATACTTAAGGATCGTCTGAGTAGTGTGTGAAACACATTGTATGTTGTTTTATTTAAGAAAGTGATAAATACGTGTTAAATGAAAAGGCATATCTTAACGTAACGAACTTGTATATACCCTGCTAAATATATTAATGCTGAACTCGTGTTGGTCTCTCGTTAACAAAGCTTCACGTTGTATGGAACAATATACGATTTCAGGAATTCATAATTCATACCATCAGAAATATTGTATACAACACTAATTTATACCGCTACCAGAACACGAACATCACAACATGGAGAGAACCTACATATCATGTCACGTATGTATGCATTCAAATTGTAAAAAAAATGTTGGCTTTTAATTGTTTTCAAAAATTTCAATGATTCACCTTATTCGGAAATTATAAAACTTATAATCGGACTTAGACATTAAAATAAAGTATAGTACGGGAGGTGGCTATGACAAAAAATCATCTTATACTAACAATGATTTTTTCGCTATTATTTTTAAGACCTGCGAGTGTACGATCAGGGCATCAGAGCTTTGCCCAGTCACAATTAAATATTTTTTCTATTATTCTTGATTGATATAACATGTACATATTTGCGATAATAAAAGCCAAAAACGCCAAGCGCGAGACACGCTTGTAAACCGTGGATTACGTATCAACAGTTCTATAAAAGAAAAGCCTTAAATGTTTAGTTTATATTTTTAATCAAAGTGAGTGTACATACCCTGAAATATAAATTTGATAACTTTTATAATGTTTTTGGGGCTCGAATCCTGTGGTAATTGGTAGACTTTGAGAATTGAGTCGCCAAAGAATAAATGGTGGTAGACTCAATTTATGGACCTTTATATGTCTAAATCTAGTGCCCTCACGGTTGACTGATGCTTATCTTCATATAATACATAATGAACTACTACTTTTAATGAATTTTTTTGCGGTATAGAATTCCTAAGAAAAATATCTGCCTCACCTCTCGTACTGTTAAAACTTGTTGCTACGCTACCTCCCGTTTGCCGCCATTTAAATAAATGAGTTCCAATAGTTTTCCAATATGACGAGACGTTTTATAATACTGGTCGAGGTATTAAAACACAAGCCATATGACTATCTTACACTGCGTTATGTTTCTTTTAGCGCATTTTATGAACTAAAACTACTATTATTTTATAATTACTAAGCCTACATTACGCTGACCAAAATCTGATCCTGTTATATGTTTTTCTTTCTAAAGTTTATTTACTTTAGAATAAATTATTTTCATAATTAAATCATTTGTGCCTACACAAGTGAAGAATGGATTTATTATGATTCTGTGCTTACGCGAAGACGATTTGAAGCAAATCACAACCTAAAATTACCATTTTTAAATAAAACTTGTACACCACGGAGCAGCTACCGTACTCCAAGCTATACCGCATTCTTGCCAGGATGTACGAAGTATACATGTTTAACGTAAGGAAATATATAAAGCAATTTTTCTCGCATTTCTGTGATTTGCAAACCCTGTAAATAACTCGAATAAATTCGTTATTTCGTTTATAGTCGATCTGTTACTTAAATTTCAATAAGTCCATTTATATTATTCATTAAATTGTATATACTAGATCATATTTAGCTGTAAGTAGACACATCTTGTACCTAAAACTTAGGCACAAACTTGTTAGCAATAATTTTGATGCCAACGTCTTATACACACATGAAGTCTGGTTCACTAACGGGTTCTGTATGTATGTGTTGCTATTTTAAAAATTAAATAGATAAATGTGTACATAGATATAGATTTTGATGAAAATGATCTAAGCATCTATACGAGCACAATATTTATATCGGCGGCGCCGTGTGCCAGTACATGTGCCAGCCGGCGCGCCAATGGACGCGCCGGCTGGCACATGTACTGGCACATACCTGTTCCTAGATCCATACCTGTTCCTAGGTCGATTTCATTAAAATTCACATCTATAGATTGTCCTAAACGCTAACAACACTCCTTTAGTTGACGTGAATCTTCGGCGCGTAACCCGTTATTATAACGTTCTAGCACAGCATATACTCTAGCTTCTAGTAGTGATACTACGAGTGCATTACAATGTTAGCGTTTACTTCAATATTTCCGTCTATAAAATTGCACAGACTTTGTATTATTGCACGTATGGGCAGCGGCTTGTTCATTTCGTTATCGTTTGTCATTCAAGGCTTCAAGTCAAGGCTGTTGAGCGCCGGCCTGTAGCAAACTCTGTTCAGAGGCCCTTGGTTTGCTCTCATTCTGAGTTTTAAGGTACCACAGTTTGCTAGTGACCTTAACACTTAAGTTGGCCATGTCGACTGCTCTAGCGGGGCCCCTTTAAACGCGGGGTCCATAGCAATTGCTAATTTTGCTACGGTCAATTAGGCACTACCCATAACTGTCCCTAATTACCGGGAAGATAAAACCAAGTCTGGCAATTTTTTAGCGAACCACAGTTATGGTGTTACCATTGCGTTCACAAAGAAATTGCAACTTTATAGCCTAAGAGATATGGCAAAAGGGGGAGAAATTAAATTTTGTAAAATAATTCCGTTGTTTCAATTATTCCTCAAAACAAGTTGAATACACGTAGTATTTTTACTACTGCCTCGTCTCAAGGCCGCCACACTGAAATGACACGTGTCTGCTGATGAAACAAAAATAATGTATCCGCATGGTTTCGTTGCCAGTTTGCGCCCGATTTGAGCCGGCGCGTCGGAAACACCTCTGGTCTCCAGACCAGGCCTGCCCGATCCGCTATAGTGCAGCCTAGGACTGCATTTTGCAGCAGACCCAAGAAAAGGAAAGACTAAAGTCTTTCTCTCATAATACAGGTGTGGTTTGAAAGCACTTGCCGTTGGGTGGGCTGAATTACTCCTTTGCTGCTTGTACTAAAAACTTGTCAAATAAATATCGTCTTTGTCAGAGGTACCATTCTGCATTACAGCAGATTAAGGCCAGCGCGAACAGAGAGGTACCGCTCGCTCACACGACACCTCCACAAGTGACAGTTACGGTGTCGTGTTTCGTGAGATTTGTGAGTTTTCGGTGGTCCATTAGAGGAAAAGAGGTCATCACGTCCTCACAACAATTATCAAGTGTATAACACACTTATGTGTGTTGATGCGTTACTTCAGAATGACATGTGGAGTGCGACCATCCTGAGAGATGAACATTGGCTGACGAGTATTACGTGAATGATGGCAAGCTATCAAGCAAGTCATCACTGAGGTGTCCTCATCTCATGGCCTTCGCGGCCGTACTGGCTATACTATGTGTGTAACGCGGGTAGCTGTTATCACGGACTATCTTGACAGATATGCAACATGTGGGTGCAGTTTACAAAATGTAAAGTAACAGATTAAAAAATATTGTGGCCTTGTTTTATAGGTTAAGGGAACAGACCTGCAATCAAAGCCTTGTCTGGTGGCTACCGAGGCCCATAAACATCCACTCACAAAGATTATGCAGATGCGTTGTGCACGCCCTTGAGAAGCGCGAATGCATAGCCTTCAGCCCATCGCTTCATGAACGTGTATTCCTTCCCTCTCATCGTGTTCGTTTCCACCAGCCCTTCGCTGTAAAATCTTTCGACTCTAGCATTTGCTTCATTACTTGATATATTACCGCTACCCTCTCCTCGTCGTCTCGTAACACATTTAAATGTTACACAGTACTTGGATGCTGAATTAATTAGAACAGAAAAGGAGTGGAGACCCACAAAAAATTCTATACGCGCGTCTGTGCTTTTTTTTGTTTAATTAAAAATGTTGAAGGTTGAAATTAATTTCATTACGACAGAGCAGAGTTATTACGGCCATTTGGAAAAACCTAATTTATTATAGTATTGAATTAAAGGCAAGAAACAGATGGCCGCATAATTTAACATTGCAAATTGAATGATTATACAAGCCTTTTGGAACTCTTTTTTGTTGGCAACAGAGCATTACTGATGGGAATAATTAATTGTTATTCAAAAATATTTCAACAACAGCCCTCTGAAAAATCAAGTAAAAGGATATCGTTGAATATTTATCTGACAACGATAATGTTAACGTCGTCAAAAAAGTGTTACGTCGCCAGCGAGTCGGCAGCGAAACCACTTCTTGAGGTGAGGTTGTGAAAGTGTTAAGTGTATCGAGCTATGACAGCTCCGGCAGGAAGCTGGAGCTGGACGTGAACTTACACTGTGGAAGCGAAGACAAGCCAAAACAGCTTCATCGGATTGCTATGAGTTCGTTTGGTGACGACACTAGGTCTGGGGTCGAAAGAGGAACCGGCCCCCCTCTCTCTCTCTCTCGCAGATGGGAGAGATGCATCCCGATATGGGAGTGGTTGCGACAGCTAATTTAACTAATATTGTCATGACCAGAGGGACCGAGAGTTCCCTTCTCCCCTGCTCTGACATCAGGGCCCGTGCGCCTCGGGGCTGACGTGAACATTTGGAATTATAAACACCACAAGAAAAAGCGACCATTTGGTGATTAGTGCTGCTTAACATTAAAGTCTTATCCCGTAGCTTCTGATCAAATCGCAATGCAGCGAACACAAGCGATATGTTATGCACGAAAATATATTACATTTATAATATAATCATAAAATTTATAAAACGTCTGGGTTTAGTGACATTCTTTTGAATTCTGTTTAATTCAAGTATCATTATGAGGTATAAAGATTGAAGAATATGTTTTGGTGAAATACTTAGCATCCGCCGGGCCCCTCGTCCGCCGTAGCCATCCGAGTATCTGTACAAGAACAGGCTTGAAAGGTTCACGCGGCCGCTGCATTACTTAATAGGGAGGCAGCAGCCCGAGGAGAGATAAACTGGTGTGCTTGTCGCGTGCTGTGCCAGTTTACGTCTGTTCCAAAGAAATACATTTTATTAATTTTATAAATTACCATAAGCTTCTACAAAGCTTTTTTATAACTACGAAGGAGTTTTTTATAAAGCTTAGCAAGAAGATACTTCCGTCGCTCCCATTGGCCTACTGGACTGGGCGCGACAGGTATCTCCTCGGTCGCGCCACTCCAATGTATTTTGTAAATAAGGCCTATCTAAAAAACTAATTTGAACAGTTTAAATTTTTTCGTTGTCATTCCTTTTTTATTAATTATTCAAAATTTTTGATAGCTTAGGCTTGATTACGTTATCAAAGGCATAGAGATGGCTGTCAGCTTTTGCCTGCATTTTATCGGTTTTTTTTTAAACTGGTAAATGTCAAATATGTCATGTTAAATTGTCAAAATAAACCCCACTTATAAAAACTCATAGCTGTCAAGCAATAAAAGCACTAGGTTAATACTATAAACAACGA
This sequence comes from Eumaeus atala, assembly GCA_017140195.1. Classification (NCBI taxonomy): domain Eukaryota; kingdom Metazoa; phylum Arthropoda; class Insecta; order Lepidoptera; family Lycaenidae; genus Eumaeus; species Eumaeus atala. Next base: position 106,207 of record JAFELO010001809.1, read on the forward strand.
AATTGCAATTATTAGAAATAACCTTGGCGTATGTCATTATAATATAATATAATGTCTTGTAACATGACAATGAGCGACAACGAAAAAATTATGACTGTTTAAATTAGTTACTTATATTGATCTGTTTTGTTTTACTTTCTTATATAATATCTGCGAAATCTGGAATAAAAACATAGGTCTTAGAAAATTGTTCAGAGCCCATTCAGTCGCAATGTAGTGCACTCCATTACTCTTACTACAAAGTTGATAGTTGATTTGACTTGACAATATAATAAACAATAATTTAGAACCCAAGTGCGGCCCATTGGGCCTACCACCTGCAATAGGAGACACCTGACGTAAATAACGTCAACTAAATGTCTGTAAAGATTTTACAAGTACCTACTATCTTACACGTTATCACGTATTATAATGAAATTTAAAAAAATCGTACTGGTAAATGCACATTTTAAACGTTTAAGGGCCAGTTACACATACAGTTAATTAAAGTGTCAAGTAGGTATTAATGACTACCACATAAAAACTTCGTATTTATGTCTTACCTGCGATACCGAAATTTGTTTGGCTGAAACCGGGAGGAAATAATAGGAACGCGAATGTTTTGAATGTGACAAAGATTTGTAGGTCAGAGAATCTAAATATTAGTAATTTTTGTTTCCAATGTATTTATCATTCCAAATATTTAACACATGGAATAATTGTCCATTTCTTTTTCATATGCATTCCACGCGAGCGAAGGCAATAATGACTTATGATATGTATAAACACAAGAGGTACAATTAGTTTAGTATCCTCCGGCTGAGAACAGTTCATATAATGATGTGTATTGTATATTGTGCCAAAACTTCAGCGTTTTTAGACAACTCTCTATCATCACATATATCATAAGCTTTGGAAAAGTGATAGAGTGATAGATTTTGGGGCTTTTTGTAAAATGAATATCTGAATTTGTCCAAAATATATCCCATTAGTTGACTATCTCAAATACGAAATGGAATGTGAAACAATTATCTTAGTTGAGCTTGCGAGCACCGAAATTATATTCCTGTTACAATTGACCAAATGCACATTCTCACCGAGTAAACCCGGGTCCTTTCTCACTTGGCGGGTTGAATTCGACTGTCCACATAAAATCAGATTGAAACATAACATTCACAATGAAACTGAACAGCTATCGAAATGTGTATGTAAAATGTATCGCAGTTCCTAAACCTGAGTTACATCGTGTGCACTGTTCACTGGGATACCGCGGATTTGGGAGACAATAGTTGGATTATCTCAATGTTTGTACACCATTCTGGTAAACTACTGCAGTGTGCAGCCTGCCATACACACGACAAACATTATGGATAGACTCTCCGGGGATCCAATGAACCTCCAATGATAACGGCTTGTAAAAGACTTGTGATGATGATGAAGCTTACACTGACGAGACAAGAAAATGCTACATCCTGCATCTACTGAAGTTCCGGCCGTTTTCAATATTCTATCAATTGATGGATTTAGCTGTTGGAAATAGAATATTGACAAAATGGTTCTGCGAACCATCAAAACGAAATTTGTGAATTTGAAGTGCGCTTCTGTCCGAATTCTACCTCCAGTAGCCAAATCCATCAATAGATAGAAATATTGTAATGGTCGTTAAGGGATACTATTAAAATAATTCGTTAATAGACAGCCACGCTGTCGCGTCTCACGTGGTTCGTGAAGTACAGGAGGAAGGAGGGCAGCGTTTCCTCATAAGAACTTTGTGTACATCTACGTGCGTCGGCGGTCTCTAAAATGTACTCTTCGCCTTTCTCCTGATACAAACAAGAACTACCGTCGTCCTTGTATTCAGTATCAGCGATACTGAACATTGTACTAGTTCTAGCAGTGCGCAAGTTTGAGAGCTGTTTACACACATGTTTGTTATCCTTTAACGATACCACTGCACAGAGTTGGACGAAGTTTGACTTATCACAGATATGGCTTATCATTATAGATTTTACCATATTCTGGAGTAATGATACTTCTTTTAACAACACTTATTTGTCCGGAAAAAGTTAATTCTAGACAGATTTTCTCGTATGAAACCGCGGTGCGCAGCAACCAACTAGTTGGACATAAAAAATGTTAAACCGCGTCACACTATACCATGTGCTGCTCGTGCGCGAGTTGCGGCGGCTCATACGAATGTGCTTTTATAATTGTCGATGTGTTTGAAGTTGGAGCGGCGCCTCGAGCTCGCCTAAGGAGTATGGGTATTATAATAATATCTTGTAATGCTACAACTTGGACTGGACGAAGCTGTTACGGTGCGCACGACAAGTTTCGCTTCCCAACTGTTACTAAAACGCTCAAATTACTTGTGCGTCTTCTAAAATAGAAACATTTACAATACTTACAAGTTCTATTATCAATGCTTTCTTTTTGTATCCTATTCTCCGCTCCGCTCTGATTGCCAGGGGGCAAACGAGGAATCGAAGCCTTTTGACGACTACCGAAGCCCATGCTCATTCGCATGATTGTTACGCGGATGTGCTGCCCCCCCCTCCCACCAATCCCCCCGCTATAGGTCACCGGCTACTCACAAACTACAAGAAACGGGACAGCGACACTGTCGCTTTATGGCGGTATCATGTGATCGACGGGCACTTTCCCGTACTCGGCTGCAGTGCAGCTCTAGCTGTTACAACACTGGCTGTTGAAGTTAATGCTTTGGTTATCTTGCTGCTGGCAACACAGCGAGTGTTTAAAATGTAAGCGCTCTGTGTAAAATAATCCTTAGTTACGAGAAGTGTCTCTGCATCTTTTAAAATTATCTTGTAATCTTTAAATTCATCTTGTAATCTGAACCTATCGGTTTACTTATAATTCCACACTAGCATTTCATATGTCAGTAGTGGGAAAACGAGTGTCTGGAATCATTTGGATAATACTGGATCGTACAACTAGGGATTTATACAAATGCGTTCCCATTACCAATGGGGTGGCCCATTTGGACAATTCGCTACCATGAACAGAAAAAAATTACGTGTTTCAGATGTGGTGTTGGAGGTGAATGCTCCGCAAACCATAGTCGGCCACAAAGACTAAGCTGATCTTTGTGGCCGACTATGGTATGATCGCACCTCTCCAAGGGCGATCCTGAAACAATTCGATGTAAAGATCAGACTGTTGACAACGTCCTTCGAACGAGCCCTAAGCTATAAAACACATGTCCCGAAGGTCGCCTAAGACTCTGAGCCAACTTGTACCGGTTGTAAAGTTTAAAAGATATCATGATCAGGAGTCGTCAATCTCGGGGCTCCCTGTGGCTACTGCGACTGGCCGAAAACCGAACAGGACCGGGACAACTTGTGGCTCAAGCACCAACTGCAACAGAAAGCAGCAGAATGGGCACGTCTCAGCAATGAAAAACACGATCACAAGATTTATTATTAAAATACAATGTCTGATTATTAAATCGAAACCTTATTGGTTGACCGTACATTGTTTTCTTTCGTACCGCTTATTAGGCTACAATTTAATGATGTTAGCACACATCATTATGCGCGGCCGTTGTCTAGCTACACGTTAACATGGTCGGATTACTTCAACAAACATTCCCCAGGTCAGATAACCATCTCAATGTTACCACGCTAATGAAGACGAATCTCCCTGTACGGAAACCCGCACGCGCTCGCTACTCTTATCGGACAGTAATTATATTATTTATGATAATTTTAAACGTTAAAAATACGTATTCTTAATTAACATGAAATGGTATATTAAATTATGCTATATGTATTATGTTTACCTCGGTACCTTTCTATCTGATGGTTAAATTTTGTGGCTTTTGTAAAAAGTGTAGAGAGAGAAAAGTGTTACTAGGGCAGTTTGATTTTTTGATAGCTCCGTGACTTTGAACAGAAGAAGCTACTTTTTTGAAGAAACATTTTTAAATTTAACATATTCTCTGTTCAGCTCTTTCCAGAGATGTTTCAACTTCTTCAATCCCTGAAAATTGGGCCTCAGTTTCAGCAATCACCTCGTAATTGGATGTACATCATTGCCCACCAAGCCATTTTTCCATGCAATTCTTGCTTGCATGGAAAAATGGCTTGGTTCACAGAGACTAAATCTAGTAAATGATACGGCAATAATTGACCAAGTTTTGAAGCCGCAACCGCAGACGAATGCAGTGAAGTAAAACTTTTTTCTTCGATATTCGCATCTGTTTCTCTATCAATTTTTCACTAAATCTTTGAAACGAATAATAATAATACGAGAAGCTCCGATCATTGTCTTGTCTTTCTCTAAATAATCGATACAGACAGCTGTAGCCAAGTCCGAAATTGGTGGGCATGCCCGGGCTCGACAACGCTTATGCTAATGCCGATGTCCACTGGAGGGAACGAAAAAGGAGTGCAGCTCATCTGATTAGCCTCCAGTTGTGCGGATATTTAACACCGGCGTGGAGTGATGGCTATGTACTGTCCGTCTTTGCGTTTTGAGCGGGTTGTAATAGTTCGATGGCTAAGGAGGATATTCTTGTTATAAACTTAACTCGTCTAAACCTTAAAATGTAGACTAATTAAGTTTTTGTAGTTTTGTTGTAAAGACCACACGAGGTTTCAAGCGGCGAAAGAGTTTATACACCAAAAGTAATTACTGAGTAGGTGCCTCCTCTAAATAAACTTAAACATATTTAAATTGGAGAATCGCTTTAAAGGGATAAAACGAAACTCAGCTACAAATATGTACAAACAACTCTTCATAATGTGCTTACTTATGTACAGCAGCACGAGTACGTTCGGAATACGGTCCAAGTTTTAATAGATCGTTTATCCCGCAATCAAGTGGGTAATAAATTAACGCCATTACTAAATTATACCGAGCTTCTAGATTAATCTAGAAGTCGAGCCGCAGTCCGACGCGGCCGCTCTTACATTATTACAGCATTCATTAGAGTTCGCTAATTACTCCTTGCTTTAATGAATAAGCTCTAATGAACCACTTTCTGTTAATTAAAGGCGGCGAGGGTGGGGTCGCCCCCCCCCCCCCCCCCCCGGGTTGGTCGGAACTTTTCTCCGGGTTCTGATTGCAAATGTGAATTTGTGTAAGTCGGAGAGGAAAGAGTGTTTCCACTGAAAAGGGGTAATGAAGCGGTCGTGAGGAGCCGAATTAGTTGCAACTGCTGGGCCGTGTGCATTGTACGCGCGCCGAACTTTCGTCTCGCGAACACCATGACAATACACTCACGAGCCTGACACATTATTGCGTCTACTTAAGGTGGACTCGCTCGTTCTCTCTCGCTGTCTCTAAAAAGTCGTGTACTTTTTCGATAATCTCTGACCTTCTTATAACCCTGTTAATACTTTTGTAACATTGATGACGAATATCGATATATTTAGCTAATTCCGTTCGGATAGAATATGGGGATGGTTGATGAGCTGTGGATGTGGATGAACTGTTGAACCATTTATTTATGTGGCTTGTTATGCATCTTATATTATGTGTGTATATTTGTAGTTCATAATTTATTTATGTGGCTTGTTATGCATGTTATATTATGTGTGTATATTTGTAGTTCATAATTTATTTATGTGGCTTGTTATGCATGTTATATTATGTGTGTATATTTCTAGTTCATAATTTCATTGTCATAAAGATGTAGTTGTTGTATCTCTTCGACAAAGTGGTATGAATCCCTTGTAAATGCTTTAGTGAGTCCACGAAATGGTGATAGGACTTTCGCCACATGTTGAGCCAATTTATAAGTTGGTGAATCAATTTGGCTGACTATTGGACGTAGTGGAGCGCCAGCCCTGTGTACTTTCGGCAGCCCATACAGTTACAGTTACAGTTACACTCACAGTTACAGTTACAGTTACAGTTACAGTCACAGTCACAGTTACAGTTACAGTTACAGTTACAGTTACAGTCACAGTCACAGTTACAGTCACAGTCACAGTTACAGTTACAGTTACAGTTACAGTTACAGTTACAGTCACAGTCACAGTTACAGTTACAGTTACAGTTACAGTCACAGTCACAGTTACAGTCACAGTCACAGTTACAGTTACAGTCACAGTCACAGTTACAGTTACAGTTACAGTCACAGTTACAGTTACAGTTACAGTCACAGTTACAGTCACAGTCACAGTTACAGTCACAGTCACAGTTACAGTTACACTCACAGTTACAGTCACAGTCACAGTTACAGTTACAGTTACAGTTACAGTCACAGTCACAGTTACAGTCACAGTTACAGTTACAGTCACAGTTACAGTCACAGTCACAGTTACAGTTACAGTCACAGTCACAGTTACAGTTACAGTTACAGTCACAGTTACAGTTACAGTTACAGTTACAGTCACAGTCACAGTTACAGTTACAGTCACAGTTACAGTCACAGTTACAGTTACAGTTACACTCACAGTTACAGTTACAGTTACACTCACAGTTACAGTTACAGTTACAGTTACAGTTACAGTTACAGTTACAGTCACAGTCACAGTTACAGTTACAGTCACAGTTACAGTTACAGTTACACTCACAGTTACAGTTACAGTTACACTCACAGTTACAGTTACACTCACAGTTACAGTTACAGTTACACTCACAGTCACAGTTACAGTTACAGTCACAGTTACAGTTACAGTCACAGTTACAGTTACAGTTACACTCACAGTTACAGTTACAGTTACAGTTACAGTTACACTCACAGTTACAGTTACAGTTACACTCACAGTTACAGTCACAGTTACAGTTACAGTTACAGTCACAGTTACAGTTACACTCACAGTTACAGTTACAGTTACACTCACAGTTACAGTTACAGTTACAGTCACAGTTACAGTTACAGTTACAGTTACAGTCACAGTTACAGTTACAGTTACAGTCACAGTTACAGTTACAGTTACAGTCACAGTTACAGTCACAGTTACAGTTACAGTTACAGTTACACTCACAGTTACAGTTACACTCACAGTTACAGTTACAGTTACAGTTACAGTTTCGGCGGTTCTGCACACGAAGGGATTAGGTTTTTAACATCCAGACTCATGTTTCGGAGTGTCTTTTAATGAGATCACTGATCCTTTTTTACAATGCTGTTAGTTGGGTCGGTTATGATATTTTTTTTGGCATTTTTGTAAGTGAACTCATCCGATAAAAGGCGTTCAATTTTGTCATTGTAGTCTGTCGTATCCATTATTACGGTGGCATTCGCGCGAAGAATCTTTATATCCTGTATTTTGCGTAACTTTTGCAACGCTTTGAATTGTTCTAAAGAAATATTCAATTTTGCCACGGAGCTTCGTCTTAAAACTGACGATATATAACTCCTATATATGGCAAACTAAAAGATCTATAAAAACTCGCGTTAAAGAACATATAGCCGATATGAACCACCGACGTGTTACAAAATCTGCTGTCTGTGAGCATGCTGAAGTTGGCCCCGGCCATTACATTAGATTTGATAAACCGCAAATCCTCACTAGGGAACACCGATTCCTTCCAAGGATGATCCGTGAGGCTATTGAAATTAAGAAAATACATCCAAATTTCAACAGAGAAGATGGCTGAGGTCTTCCCTCTGCTTGGGATCCAGTGGTGAACATAATCAAATCAAAAAGTAAACAAAACACCCAAGATACCAAGATATAGTAAGTACTGGTTGCGTTAATCGGAACAACTAAAATTATAATTCTTCGGGTACTTTTAAAAACTTGGTACATCAGGACATCTGTCATCTCAGTCCATCCGTGACCATGGTTGCTGTAAAGCTTCTGAAACGTCGGGCTACATAAATAATTTAATAAACCGCGATAAAATCCGTAAAAGTACTTTTATTGTAATGTCTAACATTCGCGTAAACTTAAGTCATCAGTAGGTGGTTGCAGTTAGCCACGGTACATAAATATCATTTCACTAGTAACATAGTCGTTGTGCAATGTTAGCGTTGTAAGGTACTTAAAACAATACTAATAAAGATAGTAATTACTTACTATTACGCGCAACATAGGTAAGTGGTACAAAGTTAGAAAACTTGAAACTTAAAAAAGTGCAATTCTCGGCGTCCAAGCCCCACTCGCACTTGGCCGATTTTTCTTGGATATAACGAATGTCAATGTGAGCAATATTGATTTGATATTCACTTGCGGCA
>JAFELO010001809.1:114759-200855 GCA_017140195.1 Eumaeus atala
GAGAACAAAGTCTACTCTAGTAGTTTTTACATACAAATAAATTTTATTCTATTCTATCTTGATAATACCTAGATGACGTAAGTCTGTGGTAAGTAGATATAAAAAATAATATTATGGAACTAATAATAAAATTTTATATTAGGTCCTTACATTTGTGAAATCTTTCATCGTAAGTAACGACATGATTCAAGTCTGCGTCATTGTGACGGTTGATGAAGCGCAGCACTCGACGCGGGTTTGATTCACTTAACTCACACCACTTCTCGATCTCTATCAGTTTTTCAATTCGTTAATTGTTTTATGGATTAAAACTGTTGTGTCACTCACACCGAAGTGTACCATTAGCTCCGGAGTGGGTTGGGATGGATCCGCTACAAGATCACCTCTAACTCTTTGTCTACAGGGTGTCCGGCCGACCACGTGGTCGGTTGTGAAGGTCAACATCTCTTGAGCTGAATTGAAATACGTTCAAGGCATACCGTACTTTCTTTTGCTCTAGCTTCACCATACAAATAATAAATCCTTCGAGCTGATGAATAACGCGATATTTTAATTACACCTTTCTTATACAGAACGAAGTCATTGAAATTCGTAACAGAAACACACGAACCTGAATTTTAAATTTCTTTGAATTTGGAATTTCGAACCAACCGTAAATGTTTTCGGTGATAACAGCAAAACCCTAATTTCATAAATAAACCCCTAACATTAACGCACCCACGTGACCGAATGTTTACGAGTGTCGGCGGTCACCAGATGACTCCGAGTGCTCGTTTTCATGATAAGCTGAAAAAAGCAAAACGATAGTGGCGCCTTCGGGGTGGATAACCATTAGCCATTAACCATTTATATGGGCATCGATTGTTACTCCGATTGTTTATGTGGACACATGCCCGGTCAAATATTTAATAAATATCGAAGGAACTCCTTCAACCGAGGTTTTTTATTATTTTTTATTGCGGGCATACTTTGAAAATTCGCTCAGAAGCATCAGAAGCATGGTGAGATCATAGGGATTCTACTCGTGGTCGACTTCATGGCACGGTAGTAAAGGATGAAATCCTATTTTACTTCTTTTGTCTTATGCGCGTAAAATTCTGTTTACAATCCAGTTAATTTAGTATTTTTATTATGAAATTAAGAATAACATCGATTCAACGTTAAAAATAGAACCAGTTTGATTTCGTTAAAAATAGAACCATGGTGGTTTTTGGTGTTTTGTAGTAGTTTAACATCGTAATTAAATCCCATAGGTACATCCCATCCTTTTATTGTCAATTGTTACCACTTTTTTTCTCGCACGCTAAGTCTCAAAGGAATCTTTTTTTTATTCAAATAAAATAAAGAGCTTTATCTCGTGGTGATGACGTCCTCGTAGACGTACGTTACGTTTAAAAAATCTCGATGAGTACAACCGCACTTCCGTGACTTTTGTATATCGACAGGAGGGGGGCCGACAGAACCGGGACACCACACCTTGCGGCCGCAGCTTCTCGCGGCGGTTAGCGGTTGTCCATGCACAATGTGTAGTAGTGAGTCCGGCACGCCCTTCCAGCCCACCCGGACGGTGCATAAAGCAGTTTATGTGTGTTAAAAAAACAACCGCCTTTCGTAATCTCCTGTGGGGAACAAGAAAGCGCGTCGGCACATCCAGCCCATTACTATAACAATTGAAGTACTCACATAATGAATGTATAATTCATATAGAACGTAATGCCCGACGGTAACTAGGTACCTGTACACACATCAATACGTTTTGAAAGAAACGAACGCGAGTTGTGTCACATACATTATGACGTATTGCTCATTATTTATGCTGCATGTTAACATCTAGTGTTGCCATACTTGCACTTATTAATATATGTTTAATTAATATTCATAATGAATTAACATCCTGAGGAATTTGGCCGCATTTGGATAGCATCGAATTTGGCTTTGTATTTTCTTAAGTAAATCGTAGCGGAATCTCATTATGCTCGCATTCCGATGGGCCCGTAATCAACCGGAGAAATATCAGGCGCAACGTTAATATGCTCTTAGAGGGACTGCAACACCGACAATTTCCGGTTAGAAGAAATTAAAAATCCTAACGACGTTTTTTTTGTGTGGTCCAACGCGAAATTCGGTATAAGGGGACAAACGAACACTCGAACACATTTAGTGACTACCGATACTCATAAACATCTACACAACCCGGTAGGTTCTACAGACACGAAGCCGTCCTCCAAATCAACCCTGACACCTAAAAAACCGGATGAAACGCCACAGCTGACTCCTTAAAGCATAGCTATCACTTTACAGCGGTATCATGTGAGCGTGAGGCAGTGTTTGTCTCAATGCTTGCAATGTAGCCATAGATTTAGAAAAATACCAAGACATGCAGTGAGTGTCTCAAAACAGTCCATATAAGAGTCAAATTAAGCATTTTGTAAAAACGACTTAAACACACGAGCGTTAGGTTGACATTTCAAATAAACATGTCTAAATTTTGCACACCTTTTATCATCTGCATTATAAAAACGACTTAAAGTCATACACGTTAGGTCGACATTGCAAAAAAATATGTTTATGTACAATCACGGATTGGTTTCAATGACTGTTGAATATGTAATCGTAAATCTTGCATTTTTGTAAATTAATGGATGAAGTATGATAAAATAATATACATATTGATTTTAAAAAAACTGTGTCCGTCAGCTCCGTCACGATTGGAGTTGACTCCTTGAGACCAAACATGCTTCTGAAGAGAAAGACGCGCAAAAGACTTAAGCGCGATAAAGCATTCAATGATATATCATTTCCTCGACATCAGCTGGTTCTGATAACGTGGAAGCCCCGGAGTCGAAAAACTGTTTTGCAATGTCCAACGATATCCAATACATTTCAATTAGGTCAATTAAAACAAGTCAATTAGAAATAATTTTATGGATTTACGAAAACGGTCGAAATGGCGGTATTACGAATACCAAATACGCGTGAAGTAACTGAAGGATGTGCACCAATTTACCAACGAGACTTAGTGGCGGGTATAAAATGGCGACGCACGCTTCGCATGCTGCACACAATAAACGTAGTCATTTGATAAGGTTTTATTCGAAGTAAGCGAAGTAAAATGTTCACTTTTTTCGCGGTGAGTTTTCTGTATATATTGCGTTGCGCTGCAGCGAGCTCAACCCTTAGATCATGGGGTCCATGGCTCAATCCCTGGGACGGTCCAAGTGTGCCCGGGAATTTTCAATCTCAGGATCATTCCGGTGTCAGGAAGTTTGGCGTTCTGCAGAATAAGGCGAATTAGGAAATAGAGAGTACAATGATATTCATTACGTAATAGACCCCGGTTCTTGACGACTGCTTGATTGTCCCCTACGCAATACAAATTCATTACGTGAAATTTCTTTCCAGGTCACATACCTACTCGGAGTAGCGTGCGCTGCTCCTTCAGGATCCTGGGGACTCTCCGCAATTGACAGTGTTGTGAGTAGTATTAATAGTTTAATTAATTTAACTAACGCATTAACGATACACCTTGGGTGAGCCAGTGGCACAGTTTTACGAGTCCCGCCGCGCCGGGACTGACTGTTTCCAAAGACCGACTCGCGATTGGCAAAACAATGCAATGTATCCCATATTGCATTGCGGGAGTTAGATTCGCGGGTCAGACCAAAAATTGGTATAGGGCTTTACAATTTCTTATAAAAAATCCGAAGTGTGAGAGAGAAGTGAAAGGCGTGATACAAGACGGCTCTAAAAACATTAAATACAAAATTAAAATTTGTTTCAGTCCATCCCCAACTATGGATTCAATTACGCTGTGAACGACCCCAGCACCGGCGACAACAAGGCGCAGACAGAAGTGAGGAACGGCGACGTGGTCAAGGGTTCCTACTCGCTGGCCGAGCCCGACGGCACCATCAGGGTGGTGGAATACGCGGCGGACGGAGTGTCAGGGTTCAACGCGGTCGTCAAGCGCGTCGGCGCCGCCGTCCATCCTCCCACCATCCAAGCCCTCGCGGCGCCAATCATCAGCAAACCCATAGCAACGTCATACCTCAGCCTGCCTCCCATGGTAGCCAACGTGGCTCCCGCTAGCCCCGCCTACTCGGCCGACCTCGTCGGACTGGGCGGGCTCGGCGGCCTCAGTGGTTTGGGCGCCCTAGGCTGGGGCGGTCTCGGCCTCGGTAGCGAGTGGGGCCTGAGTGGCATCGGATTAGGACTAGGATTAGGAGGATGGAAGCACTAAGCATACCCAGCCGTCTCATTGAACAAACAGCGTAGTCGCCGTAGACTACTAAGTGATAACAGATACTCTCAGAAAAATATATCATAAAATACCTCAAGTTTAAAACGTGTTTTTATCTGGTGGTTGATCGTATAAGTATCGTACGTTGCTCCATGGGGCTAGCAATAGCCTAACATATCACGTGCTTAGTCAAAACCATTATAAGTACAGACTCGATGTGCCCCGCGGTTTTACACGCTGAAATTCAATGTCTATCCCAAGGAAACCATACATTTTAAAATCTGTTCAGTATTTATTACGTGAAAGAATGACGAACAGTGTATCTATCATCATGCTTGCAGCTGTCGGATCAGTAGGATGTGAAGACACGACCGTGTCCCTCGCCCTACCATCAGCCAGCTATTAAGTAGGCGCCTATTTTCTTAACGAATAATTCGTTATTCGGTCCTTAGCAGTTGTTGCAGTTGCAGCAAACAATCCGCAATGCGAAAGCAGTCAATTCTGCGGCAGTGTCATGTTATAACATGCATAAATATAAAACATATTTTAGTAACATAGCTGACAACTGAAGTCAGAAGTGGGAGGGCACGTTAAGGCTTATTTTAGTCTCACGCTCACCGTCAGAGCTCATAGCTCAGCGCGTTGTTTGTCAGCGCTGAGGCTCAGCGTGACTTGTTTTAGTCTCGTACTGTCCGCCTTACCGTACAGACGACGACAAAATGCGGAGTGTATTAATTATTGCTGCTTTGTACTGTGTATCCCAAAAAAATAAAAACCGGCGACGACGAAGACTCCATGGTCATCCATTGATTGAGCAGAGAGCCGTTGCAGGAGAGTTTGTCTTGTTATGTGGCACTTTGAGGGCTGACGAAAGTAAATTCTTTAATTACTTCCGAATGTCAACTAGAAGTTTTGACGAACTTCTGGCAAAGATACAGGACGAACTGGTCCATTGCAGCTTACGAATCGTGCCTATACCACCGATTGAACGACTAATGGTGACTTTAAGGTAAGAAAAACATATTTACACCTTTTATAATTATGTGTAATCATGGCAAATTATAGGAAGGAAACAACATAGGTATTTATTATTATGTTTCATATTATAGGTAAGACAAAAAAAAATAACAAATGACATATTATTAGTAATTAAACATAACTTCGCGATTCGCCATGACTGTACGCGCTGACGACGTCCGCTCCGCTTGATACTAAAACACTCACTGAACGCAGAGGCGCTGTGCGATCGTCAGCGCCGACAGCTACGCGGGGCCAACGCGCGGCGCGTACGGACGCGTAGCTATCAGCGCTGACCACCGTGCGCGCTGATGGCTACGCGTCACCAAAAAACGCTTCCTAAAAGTTCATATATCTCGGCCATCAGCGCTGACGGTGCGCGTGCCGTCGGCGTGAGACTAAAAAATCAGCCTAAGCCCGTCGTTCCTGCGCCTGATTTCTTTCCGGTCGCGTCGGACCGCTGTCCCATCGGAATACGAGAATGAGGGAATAGAGAGTGCACTCGGGGCTGCAGCACCCACACTTGTGCACTATAATGTGTTCTGCGCAGTTAGCTAATCTCTATAAGCGGGTCGCCGTGTCCGAAATTCGGCTAGGACAATATTATCATGCAATAAAACAAATCACGTATAATATTTTACTACGCGTTTATTTGTTTTGTAAACAAAACATTGACACATTAAATATTATTAAATGCACATTTGAGCTTCAGTCTGCCGACTCGACAAGAGCGCTCGCGGACGTCATGTCATCCACACCGATACAAAATGTTTACAAAAGTTACAACTGTAATACTATACAAGAACACGCCTACTTTCCTCACAGGAATTTGATTCCTACACACAATTTGTTTAAATTGTCAATTGACAAGCTTACGAAAAAGAACAATGAAATAAAATTTTAAACAATAAATAGAAATGGATAGGACCTTATTAAATTAAATTTCAAACAATAAATAATTTAGAAATGAAATATATTTTTATAACAAAACTAGAATACAACGTGGCACAGTATACAAGCTTATGGTCGAATTTGGTGTTTTAGTTATACTTTTATTGTACAGTAAGGTTCAAAATCCCGTAATAAAATAGTGAGAATGGAACTGAAGCAAACACACTGCACAGTCCAGAGCGATCGGTAACACGGCAAAGTAACTTTCAAACTGCACTTAAGACCCTTACTGTACACAAATATTGCACAACATTTGATCAATCCGGTGATTACACATCTACTACGTACATTGCGCTTCACACCCAATATTATTATTTATTTAGCACATACGTATATCATTTTTGTTTTTATGTTATCATTACAATAAAAGTAATTCCCAGCAACCACGGGTCACTTGTGGACTGATGCGTTAGATATTCTGATGACACCTCAGTCCTCCCCTGATCAATACTGCTGACAAGTAACTGAAACACCAGGACATAAATACATAAATAAGCCCTGATACAAGCGGTCACAATAATTTTTTTGTAACGAGCAACATGTTTGGAGACATCACTTGGTCTAGTTTGAATGTTAGAGACAGTAACTTTGAACATCGTCCGCAATCAATACGCTTACATAATAACCACTATAAGCTCTGTAGGACTACTGTGTGACCCCACGTCGCGCCAGTTTGCGCTCGCGAGGGCGGGGCTGCGGGACTGCGACACGCTCCGTCCGCTCGTGGTGGCGCTACGTGGCTGCAACCCGACCGTCGCCAAACATCCACAGGCACACTCGATCCACGAGGTATGCGAACACCATATCGGCTATCAACACTTGCACCAGAATCAGCCGGTACTGTCAACAATTTATAAAACATAGATCACTTTGTTGCCTTTATTAGCCCGCTTGAACTATTCCTACTAAGTACACTAGGTGTAAGTTTCTTAGGAAATAAAATTAATAGCACTGAAAACTAAGAAGTACGCGGTATTAAACCTTTTTAATAAAAAATGTTATGAGTTCCCGTCAGTGACACGCTGCGTAGCGCACACAACAGAAGCTACGTTCCTTCGTAGCGAACTACACGACGCTACACGAGGCGCGTGTCACGAACTGAAAATGACTGTTATTTGATAATTTAGGTTTCACTTCTGTCGGCATTCGGCACTCACAAAGCAGTTCGAAGTATTTCGAATGTACGTTTATTTTTAGTATTTTATATTTGCATAATTAAAACGGTGCATGTTACGTGTTTAAGTAAAAAAAAGATTTTATTTAATATCTTCCGACATCCAACCATTTCAAAAGATTTTTTTTAATTATGCTTTGTCAAAGAGGAAGATTATTGAGGTTATATTTATATACAGCAGGCACATATGAGTATAAGTTCTTAAGTGCTACAAGTGCACGCACACGTTTAATGGCAACACACTCACGTCAGGCGGGAAGTAGACGATCTCGAACATGCTGCTGAGGTCCGGAAACACGCCGGCCGCCAAGCACAGCACGGCGCCGCCCGACACCACCACGCTCCACAGCAGCGGCTTGTTGTCGCGGAGCCCCTCCATGAACGGCTCGCCCTGCAACCGAACCGAGCTACAGCCACCACCGACAAGCCAGCGACGCTCTTCGCTTGACCAATACGGATGGCGTGGAGCAAATGCGCTGCACGTTTCTCAACTCTTCGCCACGCCACGTCATACAGAAACATTAAATTTAATATTTAAGAAGTATAAGCAATATACTGAATGATATAGTAATAACTACTGTATGCGTTAATCGGAACAACTAAATAATTATAATTCTTCGGGTAGTTTTAATACAATATGACCTGAGGACATCTGTCATCTCAGTCCACCCGTGACCATGGTTGCTGTAAAGCTTCTGAAACGTCGGGCTAGTTAAATAGTGAACCGCGATAAAATCCGTAAAAATACTTTTATCGTAATGAGTAACATTCGCGTAAACTTAAGACATCAATATGATATAATATGTTGTGGATTATCTAGAACTTATAAAATAAGTTCATAAGGTACTTAACCTTTAAGTGTTCATGCTTTAAGTCTACCGCAGATGGGAGAGATGCACCCCAGTACGAGAATGTTTATAATAGCTACTTTAACTATTATTATCATGGCTAAAGACACTGCTTGGTCTCTTATCCTACGGCTCTGACGTCGAGGGCAGCTCGCATTAGCTAAAATGGCCTTGGCGCTGAAATGAATGAATGTCTCATGGAGAAATTCATGACTTCCGAACTTCCTAGGTTAGGTTTTCCAAACTTCCGAACTGAGAATTGTCGGGAGTTAAAGGTTAACGGGCCGATGTGGTGGGATGACTACACTGATATCCCTGTCGCCGTCTCGCTTACCCTGTAGTTGATAGCGAAGGTGGATATCTGCAGCGCCATGGATATGATATACACGGTGCTGTTCAGCAAGTCCGGTTGGAACTGTCGCTCCTCATCCTCGGCCAAGTCCATGTCCAGTTGGGGTTTCGTTACTCTGTCAATGAGATGGACGTCTATAAAATAGTCTACACATATCAGTCTATAGCCGTTCCCAGGGTTATTAATATGGTGCATGCGCAGACACCAGCGCACTGCCTGTTCATTCATCTACATCTGCTCCGCACGGAAGTCCGATACGGCAGAGAGAAGCGAGGCGCAGGACTACTCGGGTAAACATTCTCTCTGAGGGCGCGGGTGTAGCAGCGGTTATTGGCCTTTCGGTGTTCTAATTGAAAAAACACAAAAACTCTTAACTGTTCCTACTCGAGACTCGAACATGATACCCCATAACACATTTAATTGTAAACATCACTAGTAAGACGTTGCTACACTGCATCTAAATTGAGTCCAGTGTACAGCAAAATGCTTGTTTCTGACAGCCCGCATAAAACTTAACCAAGAATTAGTGTCACCGAATTGGACCGGCATGACCAGGGAGGACTGGGGAGGGCCGGAGGACTGGGGAGGACTAGGGAGGACCTCTCGCTCACATGATACCGCCGTAAAGTGACAGCTACGCCGACGCATTTCGCAAGACTCCCGTCCATTGGAGGGGAAGAGTAAAAGAAGGCAACAAGTCTGCATAACAATTATGCAGATGTCTATAGGCGTCGGTAGTCATCAAAATGCTTATACTTTATTAAAATTGATGCTATGCTGTCCCGTTTCTACAGATTCGGCCCAGCGGAAGATAAGGTAATTAAAAGTCAATATCCGCAAACTGGATACGTGTCTGTTACCTGTCCGGGGACCTGATGGTGGCCTGCTGCACCAGGTATACGAGGCAGAGGAAGTGCACCGTGAACTGCGAGAGCACCGTCATGATGGTGTACATGTTGAAGATGTTGGGCAGAGGGCGCTGTTTGGACAATTGCTTCAATGGCTGCAAATTAAGAATGAAATATGTCAATTAACATCCTCTTTTAACAAAGGCTTAGTTTTGCCATTTTTGACATTCTGCCAGAGTCAAGAAATATTATTTTAATTATATAAAAATTGAATTATTAATACTTTATGGAATGAGCTGTATCTTTGATACAGAAAGTTTAGAACCTAAATCTGCGGTTAACTTCATGTTAAAGCAAATATATAATAACTTTAAATGTGTGAACCTCTAAAGTATATGAGTTCAAAATGTAAGGTTTAATTAATTGACTGAAAAATTAATTTTCAAAACACTAAAAGTTTTTCTACGAAGTAATTAAAAATGTCGATATATAATAATAAAAGTGAAGAAATAATTATGCTAACCTTAGATCTTGATATAAAGAGGAAGCATGAGGCTAGCAGGAGACTCTGGAGGGTGGCTTGTGTGTCACTGAACTTAATGCCGTCTAGGTATAGTACCGACTGGCTGTAGGCAAGGATCAGTGCATTTAGAGCCAAAATTTTGAACATCTGTAGAGTAGTGACCAGTGTACAACGACCTTGTTTGATTATGTGACATACTGGAATAAAAAAATAACGATAAGTTTTTATTTGGTGGCAGCAGTAGCAATCGCTCCCCACTACATGGAAATTAAAAAGAATTCGCTACACAAACACACAAGGTTTGTAGACTTATTCCATTATACGCGAATTGAAGTACACTATGTTGTACGGTCTGATGGACGTCACGCAAAACTAAGACGTGACTTAAATGCATGTTTAAGTCACGCAGTGCTATAAACAAAGCTAAGATCAACGTGCGAATTGCGCGCAGTAAACAACTAACGCGTTTAGGAAAACGAGGTGTTAGTCGACCGTTCACCCGGTGGGAAGACGGTCTCCGTGTAGTAGCTGGTCCGGGATGGATGCGAGCAGCAGCAGATCGGTCGTCTTGGCGTTCATTGAAAGAGGCCTATGTCCAGCAGTAGACCGATGAGGGCTGATAATCATGATGATAATGAAACAACTTACTGCAGAGTACACTGGACAGGCGACTCGTGAACGGAGCCGCGACGCTGGCGTCACCCAGCCGCACCAGCTGCAGTTCCTCCTCCTCCAATTTCTTCATGGCCCTCTTGATTCGGGCCGCGGCGTCCGCCCGCGCCTCCGCGCGCGCCTCCCGTGCGTCCCGGGCCAGAGGCCGCCGGGGCGCGGGGGCTTCGGGCTCTAGTGCTCTCGTTTCCTTCGGGCGCTCCGGTGCGTTCGCTAGTATTGCCACACCCACCTTGAACACAATGATAAAATATGTTAGTGTAGCATTGCAGTCGAATGTAGCGGACACGACTAAACCAATGACTGTTTAGTGATTGAATGTTGACTCAACAATCTTTACCACCATACCAATGGTATACTACTAATGGTATAATATGATAAACTACTTTCAGTAATGGTACTCTAGTGGGCATATTTGTTACAGTACGAAATTCAAAATGTTAACCGAAAAACGACGCAATTGTTATAAATTATATATGTCCGGAAACTCGTAATGTGTATGTTCTCAAGATCAAAGTCCTAATTCATTACTAAACTACTATAAAAATAACATTATTAACTTACATCTGCATGTTTCAAAGCCCCAACGTCATTTGTTCCATCACCACACATCAGAGTGACGTAGCCTAGATACTTGAGTGTAACTATAACAAATTCTTTTTGTTTAGGTGCGAATCTGGCAAACACTTTTATATAAGGTATTATTTGTAACAGGAATCTCTTATGATTTTCATTTAAATAAACAATACCTTCGCCAGTAATGCAAAGATCATACTTTGACGTCAGTTCTTTGGCAGTTTTGAATGGCAGTATCGGAAGTTCCAAGCTGTCATCTATTGATGTCCAACTCCAGCCATCATTTCTTTCACTTAGAATAAGAACCTCATTTTTCTGGGTAAACTTGAGCTCTTTAGCAACGTGGCAGGCAGTTAAAGGATTGTCTCCAGTAATCATGACAACTGAATGTGAAGCGTTGAGAATTTCTGTTATTGCCTTCTTTGAATCACTTTTTAATGGACAGGAAATTATAACAAATCCGGCAAATGTCAAATCCGATTCAATATCTTCTCTCGACAGATCTCGAATCTCCTGCGAAGTTAATTTCCCTAAATTTCTATAACCCAATGCCAATACTCTGGCACCTCTTCTAGACAATGTCAAATGCACATGGTCATAATGACTAGGAACATCCTTTAACATTGTTTTGACAGTTTCTGGTGCACCCTTCACACTGCTAATGTAGTGTGTCTCCAAAAATCCTTTTTCGTTGACCTGATAGCCTGCTATTATAGACATCCTCTTCAGGGCGCTTGCAAAATGATTTCTGTGTACAATTTTCAATCCAGGTGATTTACCCTTTTTAGGTACTACGGCATCACCCTTTGTTAAATTCCATTCTACTGCTTTTAGTGTAGCCTTCTCTAATGGATCTCCAACTACGCCGTCATCCAGCTGAACTAATGAATGACAAGAAGCTAAAACTTGTATTGTTTCCATTGGAGCTTCCGATAATGGAATAACAGCTGCATCTGTATGATTACCTATTCCAGCAACACCCTCTACTACTAAATTATCACTTGTCAATGTACCAGTTTTATCAAAACAACAAATGTCCACTTTGCCAGCAAATGGTATTCTAAAGGGCTCAGTACAAAATACAGCTAGTTTCGACAGCGATAACAATGAAGTGTTTACAGCTAATGATAGTTCTATAGGTAATTCAGGTGGAACAACTGATGTGAGGATCAGAGTGCATTCTAAAAATAATTTGTATCGGTTTCTCTCTGGGTCTTCGCATCCTTTTATCCACACATATGCCGCGGCAGCTATTGCAAATATTAACAAAAATAGAATAAATCCAAATGTTTCAAGATTGTTAGCAGTTACCCTTTTAACACCAAAGAGGATTGTCCTTAAAAGTTTTCCTTGAGATGTGTTGAAGCCATTGCGTATAACATAACCAATACAGCCGTTGTCTGGTGCTTTAAGTGCAGATGAAACATTTTTACTTGGCGAGGAGTGTTGAACAATTTTAGTTCCTCCAAATAACATATGTAATTTCCCATCTCCTTCACAATATAAGTTTTGTTGTTGGTCTTTGACGTTTTCTAGCGGTTCCTTCATCTGAGGAACACTCTCACCCGTCAACATAGACTCATCCACTATGCAAGATCCTCTTAGAAGGACAATGTCGCAGGGAACTAGATTATCATTTACAGATCTTGTAAGCGAGACAATGTCTCCTGGTAGCAGCTGATCACTAATAATCTGACGCCATCTCCTATTTCTATAAACATTGATGCTATAAGGCTTATTCCCCATCTTTCTGATAGCGGCCATATTCCTTAATTGTTGTTGAACAAGAGTACATTCAAACATTACTAACATAATTAATGTAAAAATAGAATAGTACCAATACTTGTCAAGACACCAGAGAGCAACACAGAATACTTGAAATACAAAAAATGGTGCAGTAGCTCTCTCTTTAAATAGTTCCATAAACTCTGGGACAACCTGGAACAACATAATGTTGTATAGACTTATTAACTATTTTTTTTCAAGCAATAGATATATTCAGTGCCATTTACTGAGCTCTGCAAATTCCAACATCAGCAGCACAAATAAAATTATAATCAGACCTGTTCAAATACATCTTTTCGACAGCAGGTATTGAGAAAGTTTTTAATAATTACTTAAAAATGTGAACCAAGGGTCACCAAGGGTCAGATGGATAACAGATGTTACAGAGGGGTCACAAAAACAAAATGACAATTAAATCAATTTTTAATTAAAGTGAAATAAAGTGAGATTAACATGTCATCAAACATCTAAGTAAAAGGTAATATTTTCTCAACTTTTAATTTTATCATTTGAATTAAATATACATTATTTAAATTGAATTTTATAATTAATTATGATTTAATGAATAAAGGAAAAAAAATCAAAATACTTACCATTAACATTTCATTTTTGCCAAACTGTTTTTCTGCACTATCAATTGCTTCATCATCTAACATTCCTTTCGATTCCATATATTCTTCATAAGTCTTATTGGCAGGAAACATAACAGTATGAAAATGTTTCTTATCCCAATCATAAACATATTTACTTTTTTGAAAAGTAAACCAAACATAAGGTTTATCATCACCTTGATAAATACTCTGAAAATATTTATTATGTTGTTACATTTTCTTATAATTGTGCTCATTTTTGTGTTTTGTTTTATTTCTAAATGTGTGTTAGCAGTAAGAGGGCAAACAAGAAGTCAAATTAAAATTAAGTTAAATTGAATTTTAAGTGAAATACTAACATAATTAAAAATAAAAATTTTATAGTGAAAAATTTATAAATAATGTAAAATGGAGTTTAAAACCTCACCAAATAGCATCCTACTTGCACAATTGTGTATACTAGTGTAAGAATTAGTTTTCGGAAATATTGCCTATAAATTAAGTAATGTGAGTGTGTGTCTGTGATGCGCAAATAAATCTAAGCATTAACTTTTAAATGTGTGCCACTGCACACATTTAAAAGTTAATGCTTAGATTTATTTCTATATCCATAGTTGTACTCAGACATCACACATCTCCCTATTTACACATAACAGTATAAGTAGCCCTTTAATATGACATCAAGCCCAACTTGTTGATTGTATTGTCACTGGGTGGATTTTCAGATAGGAAACTCTTTGTAAATGGTATAACATAGTGTGATGATGCCTAATGCATTAGTTACTTTTAAAAAAATACCTTATCATGGTGAAGTTTCACAATCTCTGAAAAACCATTGTTAGATGTTGGAACAACTTTAACTATTTCGGCTTGCAGCGGATCTTTAACCTAAATAAATAAAAAAATGAAGGCAAATATTATGATATATAAAGTTAATATATACATTATTCCATAGGATGAGGAGACTTACCGGCTTACAAGATAAAAAGCATTGTACATGAACGCTCCAATAACAGCAGAGGCATATAATTATTTGAATAATTGCCACAACTGCGACGGTCACAAACCCTGCTTCGAAGTTATCATTAAACCCATAAACGAATATCCAACAATAAAATACTACAGGATAAATTAACAAGAACGGTAGTATTGTTCCTTGAAAAATAGTAGCCACAGGACGAAACAATTGAATATATTGCACTAAATCGTCTAATGACGACTGCATATTGTTGGACACCATGTTATTAGAATTAATGAAGAAGAAAACCACCTAACTAATAAAATGTGGTGGTCTTTTGATACACAATGTTTGTAGTCATAACTTTACACTGTCTAGATATAATCTAAAGGTGTTTATAACATAAAATTAGTGAAAAAAAGTAGACTCGAAGATAAATTTCTATGGCCTAGCCTCAAGCCCATAAACCAAGGCATGACACGAATATTAACCCATGGACAGTGTACATATGACAGTTGTGACTTTTAAGCAATGTCATTTAGCTACAGGCACTGATCTGAACTGCACTGATGCTGAAAAAAGAATAACGTCATAGTATCGTTACGAGTCATAGCAATGAGTCGAAGGGGCGAAGCTCGCGAGTGAGACAGCGTAATAAGTCACCTCTTTCACTCCATCGAACTAAGTAGTCTCAGATTAATGAGAGAACCGTTAAGAAGTCGACTTACAGACACCAAGTTTTCTTGCATTATCTCTTGCTGTATATAAAAATAAAATGTGTAACAAATTAAAAATATAATTTATATGTCTTACATAAAAAAAAACTTTTTTTTTACGAATTTTATCGTGGCTTATTCAATTATTGAAACTTTTCAAAAGCTTTAGAACATCTTTGATAATTTAATACAGCACCTATGGTCACGGGTGGACTGAGATGGAGATGGCAGATGTCACAAGGTACTAAAAGTACCCGAAAAATTATACTTCTTTAGTTGTTCTGACTAATGCAAACAGTACTTGCTATATCTTGCGGCCTTGAGGTGTTATTTTTAATTTAATACATAATTAAATTTATCACTAGTTCCCAAGTAGAGGAAAAAACCCAGCCCTCTTCTCTATTGAAATTTGGATGTTTCTTAATTTTAATTTCCTCACGGATCGGTGTTCTCTAGTGAGGATTTGCGCTTGCGTAAATATATTGAACTTACAGGAATAAATACATGTAATTTATTGTTGTAAGTTCAAACTTAAAATTATTTTTTCCCTTATAA
The DNA here is from genome assembly GCA_017140195.1 of Eumaeus atala. Lineage (NCBI taxonomy): Eukaryota > Metazoa > Arthropoda > Insecta > Lepidoptera > Lycaenidae > Eumaeus > Eumaeus atala. The sequence continues at coordinate 130,562 of JAFELO010001809.1, forward strand.
CTCAATCAGGCTAAGCATATTTATCTTTATGCCTATTATTTAAGTTCTAATGCTCTATTGAGGTCTACTGTAAAAAAATCACTTTCGCGCCAAATTCGGTTCAAAATGTCAAATGTCAAACCCTTAAACTTCGATATTTCCAAGTTGCTTAATTTATCATTTTTCTGTTTTTATTACCTCTGGTGAATTATGGATCTCAACATAAGACGAAAATCTACAAAAGTAAATACTACAGGCTGTGATTCCGAAAGGTATCCGCATGATTTACAACTATATAAAATTCCACCCACAGAAGACATTTCATTAAATGAATTTGAAACGCTAGCATTGGAAAGACTTACACTTCTGAGAAGTTTAGCTGCCGCAACAACATTAAAAGGCTACAAGCTTTATTCTGAAGAATGGAAAGATCACATTCATAGTGATTTAAAGAACCATGGCCTAAAATATTATGCTAATCTTTGTCAAAAGTCGGGGTTTGGAAAACTAGCTACGGATCTAGACGCAAGGCGTAAAGATCATATAGCTCACTTTATTTTACGATTAGCATATTGTCGAACAGAAGAATTACGTCGGTGGTTTATATCAAGAGAGTTGGAGTTGTTTAGAATGAGATTCATGGCTATGAGTAGCGATGGTGTCGATTTATTTTTCAAAATAAACAAGCTGTGCTATACTAATATATGCGATGACGAGAAAGACGAAATAATAACGTTTTTAAGAGAGTCCACAGCCTATCAAAGTAATCAAAGTGTAGACAATTATAAATATTACAAAGTAAAGTTTTACGAGGTCCTTGATTTATTAAAAGCTAGAAAAATTTATTTGCGCGGTGGATATGCTTATATTCCACATAAAGACTTTGTTTCGGTATTATCTGCACAATTTAGAACACATTTGAAACAAAGTTTGGCCATTGCATGTCAACATTTAGGTGAGATTGAACAGGATGAGAGACTTGTAAGTTTGCTTAAGGGCTTACATCAGTCTTATACTGGACTAGATTATAATAACATAAAAGTAGCTATTCCCATCGAAAGCATTGATTCACTTTCTATGAAGTCATTCCCACTATGTATGAGACAGCTCCATGAGCAACTCAGATTAGCCCATCATTTAAAGCATGGTGGTAGACTGCAATATGGTCTATTTCTCAAAGGCATTGGTGTTACTTTGGAAGATTCTCTAAGATTTTGGAGAGATGAGTTTACTAAAATAATGGAACTGGACAAATTTGAAAAACAATATGCTTATAATGTTCGTTACAACTATGGTAAGGAAGGCAGCAAGAGGAATTATTCTCCTTTTAATTGCTTAAAAATTATAAATAATACTGTTGGTCCAGGGGAATGCCATGGCTGTCCCTTCAGACATTGCGATGTAAGCAATTTGAAAAATAAATTAAAAGGATATGGTTATGAAGCAACAGGTAGTTATATTTATTTTGTTGCCAATAAGTTTTATATGTGTAATATAGATGTTATCCATATTTTAAATCACTTAGTATTGTTCTTTTTATATAAAATTATGGGATTTCAGTTTTATTGTTAATTCCAGGTATTAATGGTGTTGTTGATATGGCTAAGAAGGGCCATTACCAAATTGCCTGTAGCAAATATTTTGATATGGCACACAATGTAGAACTTGGTCTAGGTATCAATCATCCCAATGAATATTTTGAGGAAAGCCAAAAACAAGTTAAGGGTGAAATAAAAACTGAGACAAAAAAAGAAATAAAAATTACTACAATAAAAAAAGAAACAAACCATTCAGAAGATATGGACTTTGATGACATACAAGAATGGGATGGAAAGGATTGATGAATGAAAATCATTACATTTATCACAAATTGTCTATTTTTTTTTAATATACATTGCCCTTTTTGTCATGCGGCCGCAATATAATCCAAATATGAAAATTAAGCCTACAATTGAAATGCCTACAATTAGAAAATAAATTTTTGATGGCGAAGACGATATTCCAGTATACATATCACCAAGGTCTTCTATAATGTTAATCTGAAACAATATATACATTAATAGCACATTTATATACTTTTTCTGTAAAAGTGACAGACATCAAATTATTCGATTCCTTGCCCCCTTCATTTTTCGGGCCTTTCCTCCCGACCATATGCAAAAATTAATAACTCGCGAGTCGCGTCATTGGCCGTCCTAAATGATAATATGCTATTTTGAACAATTTCAACCATATAAGTGCAAGGTGAGACCTGTTACTGTGTTAAGTTTTAAATTATTACTTTAGTATTTCAAGTTCTACTTTTTCATAGGAAAATCTACTTGTTTTATATAAGATGGAAGGTAAGTTACAGGTTTCCATCATGGGTTTAAACATTTGAGTAGTATTAAACGAAAATAAAAAGAACTTCGTTTTTTAGAAAAAAAAATTAATTAGTCAAATTTATAAACGAATAGGTTGATTATTATAAGTTTCGTTCCTAGGCACAAATGTTCGTACTCGTTTAATATCTGAAGTCTAAAATTGATGTTCCCATAAAATTTCAGTAAGTCTAAGGGTTTTTTTTTTTAAATAGAAACAGCAATGATGAAAATTTATTTTGAGCAGAACTCTCTCTCTCTCCCTCTCTCGAAGAGTCTCAGTCGTGGAAACCTGATAGTGAGTCACGATATGTAGAAGATACGACGAAGGATGTTCCAACATGTACGACAAAAACAAAGAAAGCTATTGCAACATACACTGAATATATGTACAGACTGAAAGTCATGGCTGCAAATATTCTGAGCGATTTGTGTACAGTGAATTATTACGATTTAATAATATTATAGAAATACCTAAATAATAATTTAATTAAAACATTATCTCATTCATAGGCCTATTGCATACCATTGCCGGGCATAGGCCTCCTCCAGATTGGGGGTTTTGCCCTTTATTGGTGTATATATAAGAAAATGAAAGAACGTTTTGAATTTTTAAAGATTTAGTATTAAAACAAATCATAATATTGGCCTCGTGTTTGTATAAATAATCGGTAATCACAAAATCGGGAGTCCAGTATTGTTATACTACTTTAAGCCACAATGTGCCACAAGAGTCCAAGTACACGCAAGCGAATGTCTTCGGTGAGGTCAAGACTAAGAAGAAAGCATGTCTAATATCTGACGATAGCACAACAATAGTGTTCATAAAAATGTAAATCACGATGCACAAGAGCTTAAGCTTTTTGTCACGTTTCTTCCGCCAAAATAAACTCTATACGCAAGATCCTGTGAAAATTTTGGCCATGATGAAATAAAAATTATTGCATGCATAGTGAATAGGTTACTACAAGCTATCTATCAATACGAAGATTTTTTATGAAGTATTTTATAGTGATAATATGATATTATTACTAAATTACGCATTTTGAATCTAAATAATACGAACCGTAAAAGATTTGTATATTTTAGTGTATGAATTGTGGATTAATAAAGATATATTATATACCTTATTAAAGATATATATACCTTATGGTTGCCAAGCTCCGACAACAAATCTTGTGGCCACAGATATTAGTGACTCAAATGTGTTAATTTTTAAATGAATAGAAGGATTTTTCGTTTAAATTGATCAAAAATGGATATTTCAACAATTTTTAATGACGCGTCATTGGCATTCCCGAAGGTTTCTTCATGACGCGTTATGTGCTGACACGCAAGGAATTGGTGTATCATCATGATATATATATAAAAAAAAAGTTTACATTTTTTCTAAACCTTAAAGTAAAACAAAATGGGTGTCTCATACATACAGTCTGGGGATATTTGGAATAGTATTTTCTTGCAGTGCCACTAAACACTCCAGCAACAAAAGCTTATGCAGATGCTTTGGCCAATCCCTAACACTACACTACAGCAGCAAAGCACTTATTCAGATAGATATTATGTGAGCAAAAGGAACTTATCTGGTTGTGCTACCAGTGTACCAGCCAGTATTTAGTGGCAATGGAACTATCACAACTTCGTCCATTGCTGTTTTAACATATTATTGAGAAAGTACGGTATTAAAATTTATTTTGTACTTACGGCAGCTACATGTCTATACATCTCCAGCCTATTAGATAACTCTTTTTTACAATCGCTTTCCAGTTCTCTGTTGTTATCGTTTAAAATTATTTTTAAACATTTGAGCCCTGAAAAAAAATTACAAAGCTTTAAGAGGATTTTTTTTTCTTTACGAAGATTCCTTCGAGTTGTGGTCACTGTGAGCAAGGCGCAATCCTGCACATTAGGCACCTACTAATGACACTTATCTCTTAAAATGCTAAGAACAGCACAAGAAGCGTTATCTGTCTTCATGGTATTAAATACCACCAATGTCATCCCCTGCCTACATAATATATACTTTAACAGTTTTCCTTCTCATATTATAGTAATCAAAAATATCTTACGTCTTCCGGCTCCTCGTTCAAGAGTATTGCAGTATTTTAGCAGATCCACAGCACAGGCCCTCTCCAGCAATGGATCAGCTTCAATATCAACTTCTGCCTCTTCAATTATATTGACTACTTCTTGAGCACATTCAGCTGACACAATTTTATGTGATACAAGAGCTTTCTTCAAACATTCTTCAACCTCATGGTAATAATTAAAATTAGTTTCATTAAAAAATACATGAATACGAAGATGGCTCATCGCCACGGTAATAAACTAATAACTAAGTAATAACATTACTTTTACCTGCCCATCAAAGTTTGTTACAGAATCATTTGGCACCGCACATATTGTTTGTATTTCCGCTTTACACAATTTTCCAAGCAATGGATCTAAGCGATAGTTTAATGCTTGTTCCTTTAAAACATTTGCTAGTTCATTTTCACAGGACTGTTCTAGTTTTGACTCTCTGAACTTCTTTTTTAAACAATACAACATTTTACCTTCAAGTTCAACATTTTCTGGTTCATTCGCTAGAAAGAATGAGTTGATAAGATTTTATATTTTTACTGACAACAAGTGGATTAATACAATAATTTTTTACTTACCAATAACATTAGAGCAGAATCGTTTAATGTCAAATTTACAAGAATTTTGTAAATGGTTGTTGAAACGATAGTCCATGTTTTGTTCAATCATTCTATTCACGATAACTACTTTACAATTACTGTCAAAGTCTGCTTTTTGTCTATGTGCCTAAAATATAAAACATTAGTTTGTATTTCATCAAGAAAAATGCTCCAGGAGAGCAAAACTAGAAATATATATCTGTATATGATTCTAGATGAATTAGGGTCAATTCACACTAGCGCAGAGTCGAAGCGTATCGAAGCGTCAAATTCCTCACAATCAAAGCGAAGTCGCACGAATGCGCGCGTATTCGCGTGAATTAGCGCGAGAATGCGCGCTTTTTCGTGGCATTAGTGATGGACACCAGTCGCCAGTTGAATTTCGTTGTTGAAACTCGTATAAAATGGTTGACATTGATCTTGCTATGATGTTGCTTATATCAGAAGTTGAATAAGAAGAAAACGCAGGAAAAAGAAAAAGAAAATTGCGAAATTTTGGAGTTCACGACTTGTGGAAGAAAAGACGTATATCTGGTGAATAGTTCGCCTAATAGCCGCTTGGCTTCGCGCGAATGCGCGCGCACCAATTAGAGTTGCACGCGCGCAGGCGCGCGAATTCCCTCGATTGCGCGTGAATTCGCGCGTCTTTTTTTTTCCTTGGAAGAAATATGTGCATTACATTGTGGAAATAAGGATGAATTTGCTATATTAAGTTTCGGATTGACGCTTCGATGCGATTCGACTTTGCGCTAGTATGAATTGACCCTTAATCCGCACTGAGCTGCAATCAGCTTGATCTGCATTAGAATTATTTACATAATCATTCATAATATAAGACTTCATTGATGGGTGTGTTGACAATGGCTGTGCAGACATAGGAGAAGATAAAGTTAATGCATCTTCAGAACTTCTAGTTGTTACAGATGCAATGTTTTTGGGCATCAGTAGTCGCCATAATATATGAATAAACATCAGGGGCAAGCAAGCCAGTTCTATACTTGAGAAAATTCAATTACAACTTCAATTATTAAAGGAATAAAACAATAGTTAATACCTTTAAGCAATCCAGTAATACTATAGGCTCAGTGTTGTGGCAATACATATCTATCATGTCGCTACAGTTAGTCATTAAATGGTAATCAATAGCATTGTCAGAAAACTCTTGCTTTCTTACTACAAATAAAGCCTTTCTGCAACTATCACTTAATTTTGCCTTTGATGTCTGTAGACACTCTAATGCTGCAGATTCCCCATGTGGCTCATTAGCACAATATTCCTGTAAGTCTTTTTTGCATGCTTCTTTTAGTTCAGGATCTAAATCAATGTTTTCTTTTTGTTGATATAGTTGACTTCTCAATTGTTGTCGACATTCTTTATAGATTGTATGTTTCTTCCTAGAAATAGTATCATTTCTAATAATCTCACTTAAGCAAAGGACAACATGGCTCTTAGTTTGAGCTTTAGGACAAAATCTTACTACATAAGGTTTGCAAGCATTTTTAAATTTTCTTGTGAATCTGTAATCTTTTAATGATATTAATTGTTCATGTTCTATGGCAGCTTTGCATTTAGCATTAGCTTTTATTTCTGGACTGTTTTTTTGTGTAATGAGACAATCTAAAATATCATCTTCCTCATTTTTATTCTTTAATTCTGAAGAACATAATTTTCTTATTGGTACTCTGCAATAAGTACTAACAACAGCCTTTAATTCAAGATGACCACTTTGTGTTACTGTAAAATTTGTTACTACTTGCTGACATTTAGGTGTGAGCTCTTTGAGCTTGTCTTGTAAACACAAAATTTCTTTACCTTTGCCTGTGTTCTCATAGCATAGGTTAGCTAAATCATCTATGCAAGTATCAGCTATTTCAGGTAATAGATCAACACTTACTGCTCTTTGTCTCATTACTCTTCTCACCTGTTTTTCACAAGCAGGCTTTAGGATTCCCCTTAAATCTGAATTATATGCATAGTTATATAGACAAGGCAATATTAATGGATCTTTTTCAGATGGATGTTCATTAAGATCAGCCCAGTGTAATTTAGCTTTACACTGAGTAACAGCATCATATTTACATGCTTTATACAATAGAGGATCAAGTTTAAAGTCTCTGGATATAAAATATTGTATTTGTAACAATGCTGTCTCACATTCACTTGTCATAAAACTGGTACCAAGTTTTTCCATGAGGCAAGACATTACTCTTCCATTTCCCCCATTAACATCTTTACAGGATCTGTCAACAACAAGTTTGCAAGCTTTACGTAAAACTGGATCCACTCTCCAATCTTCACCAGGATCAGCTTCTTGTACTAAATCCTCTAGAGATTTCTGACATGCAATGCTAATTCTCTTATCTTTTCGCTTTCTTGGCCTAGCATGTTCCATTAAGCAATGTATTGTTTTGCCTCCTGTTTCTATTCCTCTGCAGAGTATGGTTATGTCATTAGCACAATTTTGCATCAGCTCTGGTGACAGCCTATAATCATCCATCAGCATTTTTCTATGGTCTATCATTTCTGCAATACATTCTGATGACAATTTAGCGCTTTCATTACGTGAAACATTTTCCAAGCATAACAATATTTGTGCAAGTCGAACATCCTTATCTTCAACGACTCCTTTACGGCAATGATATTTACGAATGTCTTCTTTACATGACTTAACTAAACTTTTACTTAATCTATAGTTCATAATCATGTTTCGTTGGGTATAAAACAATTGGTTTTGACATTTTGTTGTCATACCTATAACAGAGGACATAAAATTACTTTACATTTTTAATGATTATTAATTATGATATGGATATGATAAGGATGAACCAAATCATAATATATGGAATCTATCAGCATCATCATTAACCAGATAACTTCCACTAGTGGACTGGCTTTTTCTATACTTTGAAAAATAAATGCTCATTGAATTTCTGTAATGTCATATAGTGTCTTCTTATGATATAATAAAAAAACATTCTAGAAATATTTATAGAACATTAATTGTGACACTTTTACTCAAATTATTCAAATGAAGGAATCCTGCTTGCTAAGGCAAAACCTGATTATTGAGTCTCTGATCTATAGATGAATTAGAAATCACATAATTAAAATAATGTTAACAAGTCACAGAAGTTAATACAAACAAGAACAAGAAATTGTAATAAAAACTGAATCTACATATATTATACCTTTTTCATACTTATGTCTTATCAAACACTTGTACATTAGTAATGAACCAGGCAACTCATCTGGGCAATAGTTATTTTGATCTGCATTACAAGCTGCTAAAACTATTTTATCTATTTGGAGAGAGCTGTATTTCATTTCTTTCAATGCATTCATCTCCGATTGACATTCTGGTTTTATTTTCTCTTCTTTGCTTTGTAGACATACAAGGGTATGAGCCTGTGAAAGCACTTTACTATCTGCGGGTACCCTACCACATTCATTAGCTTTAATATCATCCATACAGATTTTTAAAAAGTTTCCTGTGATCTGCCAGTCATTGAATATTAAACTATCAATTTTATTGATTACCAACCAACATTTTTTATCCTTTGCACTTGGTTTTCTCTTCAGAATACAATCAATTATATTGGTAGTTGTGTTAAAGCAGTCTAATATTATTGGTTCTGACTGGCACAGGCTTTTTATTTTATATTCCAAATAAGTATTGTCTAGTAATTCTGCCTGGTAGGTCCATATTTTATGTTGACAATGAAAAGAACTTAGTGTTTTATTCATATGAGTTGTGTTTAAAGCACATGACAAGAGAGCCAAACTCTCGTCCAAATGTGAGCATTGCTTTACAAAACTAGTACATTCACTTAAGTCTTCTATTCTTTCTTTTGTTAATCTCAAATCATCCGTTCCATGTACACCAGCATCAACCATTTGACCATTAAATAATGTAATACTAATATGAAGCACTATGATGTTAAAATACATGTTACGTTTTTAATAACACCGGCTTAGATTTTATGCTAATAAATACACCAGAAATAATGTAAAATCAGGTATTAATTGAAGAAACTATACATAAGCAATACATGACGACATATAGTTTAAAAGAAATTTAATTTTAATTCTTTACTGGATACCATATTCCGCAGAACATTTCAACTTTGATTATCGAAATATAAACTTCGCGAAAGCCGAAAGATACAACAACAAAAATTTACAAACTTCTACCGCACAGACTACACTCTACCGCTTCGTCTTCTAATAGCCACCAAAGCATAGATAAAACTTATAAACTGTTACAAAGTGAATATATTTCTCTATGATGACCTCAGAAGACATAATATTATATCCTATTAATGACCAAGACTCCTTTCCTGTTAATAATTAATATTAAATAATTTTATTTGTATGTCTGTTATACTTTTAACTAAAAATTACTAAAGGGATGACGACGAAATTTACGGTAGTAAAGTTCCATCATCGTCATCAGTACATCAATAGTCGATACATTAGAATAATATTAACAATAAATTTAGGATTTTTTGTAATTTGGCCATAACTTAACAATGTATTATCTATCATGTTGGAAAAGATGACGTTTTTCATCGTTATCTGACAATCAAAATGATGGTCTCAAGTAGCTTTAAGTAAGTCCCAGACGACATAATATAATTATTTATCTTTTGTGTGAATGTGTCTTATTCCCTGGTGTGAAAGATTATGCAATGCTTGGATCAAGCCTTATCTGATTTGTGTCAAGATGGGAATTACGAGACGTTTTATGGTCGCATCGTATGCATCAGTAAGCTCGTCAACGACCAGTGATCTGGAAGAGTTATGGGATTCTGTAACGGATGTTCTGTACATAGTGGTGATCTCAGTGGATGGCTTATGACTTATGACCAAGCGGCTAGGTTTTGATGCCATATGGTGATATTAGATTGAATGATGCTGGTAAGCACAAAATTGCAAGATTTAAATGTTAGAAGTCTGTACGAGAATCGTCTTCGGTAAAGATTAGCGAAATTACTCAACCTGGTCGTAGATCAATGTTGGCAAGTTTTGAAAGAAAGTATGCTGGTGGATGGTACGGAAAAGCAAAACTGTGCAAGTGAATGAAGAAAGATGCATGATGCAATATGCGCTGTAGGACTAGTAAACTGTCCGAGGGCTGGTGAAGTGCGGTTAACGTGCCCTTGTATAAAGGCTAGGGAGGATGACGATCATCAGTTTGATTAGCTTGGCATCGAAAGTGTACAGTAAACCGTTAAAAGAAGAATGTAAGGGATATCCAAATAAATGTTGTGCTTGGAAAGAATGGCAGGTGAAAGGTTAATAAATAACATCAAAAATATTTTTCAACTAAAATGAAAACTTTAAAAACGTTAGCTGTTGAACTTTGTTTAGCAAAAAGTATGCTCATCCTAAAATAAAAAGGGAGCACACGCCGTGATACACAAATCTTGTCTTTCTGTTTACATGTTATCGACATATGTTAAGTGGGGAGTCCAAGTCGCACGAACGTCTGTCGTATACGAAAATTACGATCATGTCAACCTTGCGGTTTAACTTTTTTACAGGTTGGTTGATTTTAACTACTTCAACGGACCTGCAACATAACTTAGTTCGTATATATGCCTTACAACAAGGCCATTCCCGATTGAACTTGTCTAATACGACAGAAGGATATGCGTCGGCTTGTGCGACAGTTGCAACGTGATTGTCCAACGCGTCTATATAGTCTGTCGAATGTGCTCCCATGGTTTTTTTCTTATGTGCCTGCGACAAAAGATATCAATTTGTCTATAGAATTCCCTGTCGATGTAACGTAAGCAATATTTACGTTTTATCGTATTTTTATTAGTTACATAGGCCCACAATCTATCGTGTCCTAAAAAAATAATATAAAAATTATATAATGATCATTAGTCTTGTACCTTTCGCAGAAGAACGGATGTGGGTCGGTATTTTTTGAACTTCGGAAATAAACATTTAAACATTTATAATAATGATAACGCATTACATTATTCAAGTATTTTGGTTCGGCAATGTTCATAGTATAGCGCCGTGGCCTTCTGTGACAATAAATGGAAGGCAACCGTTATTATGGGCTTTCCAATTTACACAAAAAATCATTATCATACAGCGCATAGTTATTAGTAACCTATAGCAATTTGGCTTACACAAATACTAGGTTACACAGATTTTTTGCGTAAATTGAAAAGCACAGATTATGTTCCGACTTCTGTGAGCAGGCCGCATATTTGTGAATGCCTCTACATGCATAAAAAAAAGCGAACAGAAAATTTGCCGAACCACAATCAAGTTTTCAAAAATAACATTACATTTCAATTATTTTATATTTTTTAACCGATTGAAAGGTGATCCACTAGTTTAGTTATTGTGTTTATATATTATTGATTTCTAAACAATTAATTAGTTATTTCAACAGTGTAAAAATTTTACAAAATAAAATAAAACTATGGAAGGATTTATGGAAGTAAATGAAATATCAGACTTTGTGTCTTATATTCGTAGTGTAAGTATTTTATCCGTTACGTTAATTATTTACCCAATTAACTATTCACTTATTTCAGTATAATAATAAAACCAATATCTTGTAAAAGTTATGATGTCACTGTTCAAATCAATTCTTTGGTCTGCGAAAACATTGTTTAGTTGTGTATGATTTATGTATAAATTTAACATTCTTCATTAAACTGATAAAGACTTAATTGCTAGAAAATACTAAAATAATATTAATTGATCGTTTTGTCTTAACTATGATTTTTTTTTAATTTTAACTATGTGGGAGAAGTGGTGTTAACATATCTAGTTCCTTGTACATAGGTACTTATAGCTGTAAGCAACTTGGCTAGGCGTAGCCCGTTGACCTATTGGGTGGGAGGAGGAATGCAAGGCAACACATCTTCATGACAATTATGCAGAAGTCTGTGGAATTTGGTAGTCATAAAAAAAGCTCTGATTATTTATTTCCCTTACTATAAAAAGAAATTTGAAAATGTATAGAATACCAAACAGTAGTGTCTGTAGATTGTACGGAATAGAGATTTTAAGAACATTAGACTTAAATGAAAAAGAGTCATGAAAAAAAAATCTCAAATTATGAATTACTATAGTATTGTTTATTAGGTAGTTATTTATAACAAATGTTTGTTTCAGATTGAATGGCAGGATCCTTGGCTAATGGCACTTGTATCATTTCACATCCTTGTTACATTTACTTGTCTTTCTACAAGAAACTATGGAAATTTTCAAGTTATTCTCTTCATTGCATTGTGTAAGTTTTACATAAATTACATATGTATACATATACAAAATCTGTCAAGTCATATTAATTATACTTGTTGGATTCAATATGTGTAAAATTAGCAATGCACCAAGATAAACAGGGGAGATGGGAGGGGGAATGTGTATGTAATCTATACACACATGCATATTCAACATTTATTAATGTTGCTTATTTGATAACTATAAGAGCTGTGCCCTTGCTGCCTCCAGACTGATAACAATAAATAATTTAATTTTGTAACTCATTAAATATCTCACATACTCTATGAAGGGGTTTATATCAAGAGGATTTGTGACATTGTTTTATCGTTCAGTAATCAATCAGGACACCTCTGTCTTTCTTTAATAAATGTATTTTATTAGAAATTAATTTACCTAAAACAATAGAAAATACACAAATCTCATACTAAGTAATGAAAATTAGATTAGAGAAGTGATAAATGGGATTTGATAGAAATATAATAAATACCCTTTTAATATGAGGTAGTGCCATGCTGCATTGCAGCGGAATTGGGCCGGTATGACTGGGAAGGTACCTCTCACTTGATACCACAGTAAAGTGACATCTACGGTGTCGCGTTTCGTGCGGTTTGTGAGTAGCCGGTGGCCCATTGGGAGGGGGAGGTGAAAAGGAGGTCAACGCACCTGCATAGTAATTATGCTGATGTTCATGGGTGTCGGTAGTCGTAGAAGGACTCCGAATTCTCGTTTGTCACCCTATACTGTAAAAAAAAATAAAAAAGTTTATAGTTGAAGAAAAGTATAAATCTCAAATACAATCAACCATTCACCAGAAAATATCATCCAACACCTTTTGCTTTTTTTTTTCATGCTTGAGAATCAAAATGCTATCACTAAAGCATTTTTATTATACAAAACACTAAAATGAAACATTATTATTAAGTTTTGTAATTGATTTTTTTTGTAAATAATATAATGCATATTGTTTTTATATTCAAACTTGAATGTGACAAGTTATTGTCATTAAGACACATTATCATTATATATTCATGAATACAATAGGCTTCATATGAGATGCATGAATACTAAGCAAGGTTAAATATTCAGTTTAATACTTGAATATAATGATAATTATAAATACAGGTTAACTGATTAAAATTCTTATACATAATTTCAAGCATGAAATGCAGAGGTGTAACTCTTTAATAAATGCTCTAGTAGCTTTAAATATTAGTATGTATATTTGTATATTATATTTTTTATAGTGGGGGCCATAAAGCAGCCAGAGCATTTTGGTGCCTACCCATAAACATCCACATAATTGTTATGCAAATATGTTGCTCTTCTTGTATCTTTGAAATGCCCAAACCATCCTCACCGTTCGTGCAGGCTATATTTGGCCACAATGCAGCGAATATTGCTTATAACATTTACAAATTAATTAATTATTTATTTATGCGTAATTGTATTTTTTACTGAACACTTTTTGATATTATCAATGAACTTCGGTGTTACTTATGATAACCTATGATGTGCCGTAGAAGCTCTTCTATCTTGCAGTGAAAGTTCTATCAAAATCAATCCACCTGTTCTAGTGATTACCCCATACAAAGACAAACTAAAAAATGCTTAGTCGAAGAAATAAAGTAATTTGAAATCACAGACAGACACTTATTAGTTATATGTATAGATTAGCTGCGCCCCGCGGTTTCACCCGCGTAACTAGGGTCCGTAACATACGGCCAGTTGTGGACCGTACTTACACGGGTGACTCGGGGATATACAAAATAGATTCCGATTCTCTAACTAAAAATAATATGCATATAAAATTTGGTAAGAATCGGTTCCAGAGGAGTAACTAACATTGTGACACGAGAATATTATACATAAGAATATAACGTTAATCTAGTCCTCCTACTATAAGTTGTACCTGATAGGTAATCTTCATTGATTTGAATATACATTAAGAACACAATAATGATGTGAAAAATTAAACCATTGAACACATAACACACATGCACACACACACACGTATCTTTACGCCAGCCCCCTAATGGGACAGGCAGAGAGATTGGAGTGCCACACTTCACGATACCTGCATTGTCGCCTTTGTGTACACTTATGTCATTATGTTGTATTTGTTCTGTATTGTTAGTGTTGTGCACAACAAAGTATATTTCATTCATACAATCACAGGGGTTGCGTAGACTCTGGACTTACTCAGCACCTACATTCACATTGTGTATCTGTTTTGTTATAACCAGGTAAGCAGGTAAAAGCAGGTCAAAGTTATATACTGTCATAAAATGTTTGTAACATCACATTTTTGTTTCAGTATTACTTGTGTATTTTTCTGCAAATATAAATGAAGTTGCAGCCAAAAACTGGAATCTATTTTCGAGACAACAATATTTTGACAGCAAAGGTCTATTCATATCGGTGGTGTTTAGTATACCGATATTGTTAAATTGCATGATAATGGTGGTGAGCCATACATTTCATTATTGCTCTTGTTGATTGATACTATTATCTGTGCCGTAGAATGTAAACAGAATTCGTTCTTACTTTGTTTTTACAATAATTACATGTTATAATAAGATTTATACAAATTAGTCGATACCTCTTTTTTGACTGCTCTATGCTGACAGAAGTGTCCAAGTGCAGCTTTATCGGCTACTATAGGACACGTCTGGTGACGGTCTGGGCCAGTTTATGGACGATAGGGGGACAGGCGCCCTCTCCTCTCCCGCAGATTGTTAGGGTGCATCCCGATATTTGTTTAAGGTTAGCTAAAATAACTTATTATCTTGTCCGAGGGGACCGGGACTCCTTGCCGTCCTCTCTAACGATGTGGGCAGCTCACGCTCGAGAGCTATAGTCCGTCTTACATCATCGTGGGGGCTGGCCTGGGGGGAACTATCCCTTCCCCTTGCACCACTGCCGGGTGGTACGACCCGAGCGAGGTCGTTGTGGTTAGCCTAACCGGTACGGCGGTTTGATTTGAGCTCGGTGACAAATCGCGAAAGGTACTGAAATTATCTCCCATGACTGAACAAACACCGTCGTTCTGAGGATTCGGCGTCGAACGTGTGTACTGTCCTGATGAAGTTGATACCCCTAGTTTTTAAGTTTTTTAAATTTCACAACAAAGATACAGTATTTTTGGTGAGGTTCTAAATAAGGCTTCATTTGAACTTATGGGTTCTGGATTCATTATCATCATCATCCAGTCCATAAAGGGATAAGAACGGACAGGACCCTCTTGCTCATGACTAACTTGAACCTACCACTTGGATACACTCGTTTGGTATCATATGTCACTTGCATGGATGTCGTAACTAAAACCTTAATTTAATCACCATATAGTTTGTATAAGCATTGTTTACTTCACGAATATTTATACTGATAGGTACTCTTAATCCTTATGAAATGATAAAATCGACAATGATTAAGATACATGTATTTAATTCACTTGTATAGATATGGGCGATAATTTAATATTATATGTGGATTGTCCATAAATAATCTAAATATTTACTCAATATAAAGATGTCCTACATATTGTTCATTACAGGGCATACAGTATCATTAGGCTTATGTTTACTATTCGGAAAGCCCTCAAAATATCTTTATTTATGTCTATCTACTTCGTTTTCATATGAATTTGTAAATAAAAACAACCAAAATAAATTGAAATTAATTTCATTACATAAAGGGCTCGAAGTCTTCACGGCCATGTGTCCGGGTGCATGTCTTCACACACCCTATAGGTGGAATGGGATATGTTTACTGTATGGGGGCCAAGTGACACTGGCCCAGTCCGAGGTGGGCCCAGTTACAACAGCTGGCACAAAAAGAATCCGAAATTAATGAACGCACAACGTGAATTATAGGAGTGTTATGTCCCCCAGTGTGGCGTGCGTGTGTGCATACTTAATGCAGGTCGTTGCTACAGGTGCAATGTCTGCATACACTACGTCCACGATACGTCACCTGGGCAAGGGCGACACGCGCCCTCACGCTGCGCCTTCAGCGCGGTACTCAGTTACTAAATACTATGTTAGGCGTGTGGGGACAGAAGTCACTGTCACGTAACAAAGAATAATGGGCATATGTAACCCTTAAAACGTAGATAATAAACTTCATCGAATTATTTTTCGCGCTCATACCGCCGACTACCGGCCGCCCGGTCTGAGTGACTGAATACCTATGTAATTACTACAAGTACTGAATGTAAACAGGCTCTGTGACTTTGTATAGTGTCGTACAAAACATCCTGTATATACGACTGTAGGTAATTTGGAAACGAATAAGAAACGAATTGTTCGCTGCCATTTAATTTGCCATTTGCAGCCCCATGCCTCTACACAAAACTAATGGAAGCATTGCAAATACTAAATCAGTCTTCGCCGCCACCGTGCGCCGACTCTGTGTACACATAGAACTTGGAATCTATATTAGAGAAGAGCAGAACATGTATATACGATGCTCCTAACGTCATGCAATCCTGAAGGAAGAATCTACTTAAAACGCAACATCTCAACACAACTACACTTGCGATATTAGATTATTTCTGATTATGTTGATAGTTTCTATATTTTCCCACGCCAAAACTTATTGCTTTGTTGATGGATGTATCCTGCGTAAGCAGCTATAACACGTCTTAGTCGTCACGTTGCGGTTCTAAGTGTTGACGTAGTTAGACTCTAGGTGTTGGTAACGTAACGCAAGTATCATATAGATTTTATTTTCGTCGATACGACTTAGTAGTATGCTTTCCTCAGGGCTGTAAGATGTAACAAGGGTACTTGTGTTGGAAACTTCAGCCTGATACTTCCACGCGTTATTGAAAAAGTCTTGACAGACATACAGAAGGATGGACAAAAGGTGGTCCAGGGTTTCATTTTTTCCTGTTGAGGTCCGGAACCTTACATAATCTTCGAAAAAAATTGTGACATCCCTCTTATTCATGCGTGACGAAAAACTAAACTTAACCATAGAAGTATATTGTTGGATATGGGGAGGTGAGAGGGGTTGACCTAGACCGCCTTGCTAACAGCGGGGTTGGCTGTAATCATTTATAACTATTGATCGTGTGTGGCTTGTTTAGCTAGGGTTAGACCATCTTGATGTAGTAGGTCTTACTTACTCACTTAAGAACGCGTATACAACTTTTGTAATCGTATACATTTCGACGACCGGTAATCCGCGTGTTACGCCAGTGGTCGCGGGTTCAACTTCCGCCTTGGCTTTGGTTGTTTATATATGTATTATATTTATTTCTATGATAAAATTCTTAAATATATAAATTTTCTCAAATGTATAAAAGTATTAAATATATTTTCGTTGTCTAGTACCTGTCACACAAGTCTTAATGGTACTTACCACAGGGTTAGGCCAACGTGGTGTGATAAGTCCACAGATATTATTATTATTACAGTTATTCTTAATAATTCTACCAGGATTGCTTTAAATTTGCTATTTATTATCTGTCGTAGGTACATTTAAATCGTAATCACTATGTAGGTAGTAAATATTATGTAATAAATTTGAAGTAAGAACATCTAAATTGCCATAGAAGCTGGTTACAGTTTCTATATTTTCCCACGCCACATCTTAAATATAACAAAAGAATATAACCGACAAAATATACAAATTTTCATGCCCTAAAATAGAATAAGTTTTGTACACGCAAAGACGCTGTGCCGCTCTTCGTAACGTCATAATGATATGTTAATTTTATGAATAAGAAATGACGAATAGAATGGGACAGCTGTTAAAGTTTGGGTTGGAACAACTGCGACAGCGATATTGCATTGGACTGAATATCACACTATAGCGCAACTCGTTTCGGGTCTTTTGATTGTAGAGATAATATAGACAGAGCAGAGAAGACTTATACAGGCCTATGACTGAATATTCTTGTTGGTCAATATAAATGGAAGAAGAGAACATGCATGCATGCATACTATCTATCTTTGTCTATCTAATCTCGAATGCGCATTGCGAAGAAAAAAATTAAAAGAGTGAGACAATAACCCACATATGCTTTCTTTTTCGACTTAGACGGACGTGTTTTAGGCATGCTTCCCTATTCTATATGTATATGATATCTCTATGCATTTAATAAACTATACTCATAGAGTAGTGAGAGTTTTTTTAATGGACTTATTCCTACCTTGTCTATTTATTCTCAGTAGTTAAGAGTAAGTTGATTTTAAGCACACAATTCTCTTCATCACATGCCCTCCCAGGGGAATGAGGTAAACGTTAGGAGCTCTATGCTCCCTCGAGAATCACTACTCCGTCCTTCATACTTCTCATTTTGATGTCTTAAGTTTACGCGAATGAGAAGTAATTACGATAAAACTACTTTTACGGATTTTATCGCGGTTTATTTAATTATTTAACTAGCCCGACGTTTCAGAAGCTTTACAGCAACCAAGGTCACGGGTGGACTGAGATGACATATGTCCTGATGTTCTAAGTTTTTAAAAGTACCCGAAGAATTCTAGTTTTAGTTGTTCCGATTAACGCAAACAGTACTTATTATATCTTGCTGTCTTGAGGTGTTATGTTTACTTTTTGATTTGATTATGTTTATCACTGGGACCGAAGCAGCCGGAAGAACCCAGCCATCTTCTCTATAGAAACTTGGATGTTTTTTTTAAATTTCAGTAACCTCACAGATCATCCTTGGAAGAATTGGCGTTCCCTAGTGAGGAACCAATTTATCAGATCCAATGTAATGGCAGGGGCCAACTTCAGCATGCTCACAGACCGCAGATTTTGAGTTAAATAATTAAATTTACTGCGATAGAATCCATAAAAATAGTTTTATTGTAATTACTTCTCATTGCTCTCTCGAAGCCTGTTAAAATTCCAGATACGTAAATAGGAAATAAATCCTCCTAACTCATATCAATAACAGACCGTGGCATCTTTGCCATTCTATATGCAGCGAAACATTTTAGTTAGCGTTTCTTTTCTCGCCACACATTAATTTCGTGTTTTCAAACCACATCCAAGTTGGGTGACTGCTTTGTTATACAGCAATTAAACAGTCAGTGCTCTTTAGTAGCTATCTAGGAAAGGAACATCTAGTTCTGCAAACGCGCTGCCCCATTTTGTACAATATGTATATTCTATTGTCAGTGTTTTGTCGCTTGTCTCAATAAGACATAAAAGTCGCTTTATATAAATAAAATTTATTGCATTCGCATATATTTTTTACAGTGTTCTTTATATTTCAGGGCTCCTGGTTGTACCAGTCGACCCAGCTGATGGCAAATATAAAGACGGCGCAGCTCCGACAACGTCTAAAAGAACTGAACATGAACAAGGAGCAGCAACATGTCAAGAGCGACTAAACGCAAGTAAACCGTGACTTAGATGCTAACTCAGGGTAATATCCCTGCTGTTGTGTGTTGTAATTATAAGTTGTAATTTGTAAATAGATTGTATACATTAAATACACTTTGCGCCCTAGACGCGGCGCAACCGGAGTGCAATATAAAAACTTGTATAAATTGGCCCAGTTGAGGTGTGGCGGTTTGCATTTAAGATGACATTTCATGACCCATACAAAATCTATATTATGTGTATAATTATATCAAGTGACGCATAGCAGAAACAAAATAATGAAGGGTACAGGTGTAAAAACGGACTGCAAACAATACAATTCCTTGAAACCAATTTTTCAAATCTCTGTTGTTACGAAATACAATTCTATTATTCCAATTATACTATTTAAACTATAAAATAAATAAATCAGGATAAACTCAGATACCCCTAAGCGTTATATGTAATCGGTTTGGGATAATAGTGGAAAGGAAAAAAACAGGGCATCAGGTGATGTGTCAATTAGCTTTCGTTCATGTTTATGTTAGACACAACCTGTTTTACTTGTATATTGCATTCCTTAACTGAGCTCAGGGCCTTTTCTTATCTATGCACACTACAGTCTAGCAAAATTCTAAGTCTACACTTCTTAAAGATGTGTCAATGCCGGCTTTATTGTTTTACGAAAACTAACAGGTTGCTTATTTTCACAACAAAGCTAGTTCATGTTCGTAACTGATCGCTCCGAATTTGTTGTCGTTTGTTTGTTGTGATATTCGAAAAGAATCTACGTGTCCGCGATTAAAGTTGCTAGCTTTTTACGCTCGTGTGGCTTCTGACACTAAAAGCTGGATCATTAATTTTTAAGTTTCACAAAATACATTTACAGATTTTGTGTTAAATGTAAATGTTACCGTGAATTCTGATTTTTTTACGTAAAGGGAAATTAACATCAAAAATTGTATTTCTATGGGTGTAGACAAGAGACGACCTATCTATACATATTCTAAAACAAAGTTCCCAAAAGCCTGTTTATATATGAATGATTTTCTCAACTTCACTCAACGGGTTTTCATGCGTTTTGCTTCATCCCTGGATGTGCGCCGAAGGGGATTGCGAGCTAACAATAACATAAAAATAGTGCAGGTTGTATGTTCACCGCCGTAGGGAACGTGTTTCTTCTGAGCGAGCTCTAGAGACGCCTGTGCATATATCGCACACAATACTCCTTTGAGGTTAGTATTTTACAAATACTTTATGCACGTCAATATTGTACTACCGCCGGCTCCACCTTGAATACAATAGAACAATATTTATTTGTTATGTAAAACTTTGTTAAAGCATCTAAATCTTGTTTAAATGGGTTAATATTTTTCTAAAAAATTTTGTAACCCCAGAAGTTTTGAGTTTTGACAATATGTACAGACACTTCGAGTGGTGAGTCTAAGAGATCAAAGCCCATTTACGCAGCAAATAAGTTCATGGTTAAGTGTGAATTCTGATAGCTATGTGAGTGAAATATCGACCAGTCCTCAAATAACAATGTCTTGCGTTCGTTAAATTCGTCCCATGATAATGATAATCTTCACCATCAATACACCTATGATTGGGATGAAAAGAAGAAATAAAACTCGACATAAGTATTGATATTATTAGGCAACCCTAATCTGTGAAGTCTGTCAACGGTAATCTTTGTTGCCGATGTTATTTTAACATTCATTGATGCATCATCTCCTACATCACAAATAGATGAATTGACGTAGCGTGTAATTATATTCATCGATAGCATTTTTAGAAGAGGAGTGCCAAGCTGCATAGGAAGACGTAGTGCCATGCATGTTGCATGACACTACATCCTCCTATGCAGCGGAATAGGACCGGCACGACAGCGACAGCGACTGTCACGTTTCGTGAGATATGTGAGTAGCCGGTGGCCCATAGTAGGGATGATAAAAGGGCGACGCATCTGCGTAACAATCATGCGAATGTCCATGGGCGTCGGTAGTCATCAAAAGGCTCCGATTTTCTCGTTTGCCCCCTTATGCTACAAAAAAAATTATAAGTAATGAAAATATTGTGACTATTAATGATCGCTATGCATAATGTTTTATTGTTCACATGTATTATTATGAAGCCCTAATTTATTTTTAATTAATGTATTCCAGTCTCCAGTTTAAAGACAAAAAAAATGCACACACATGTTTACAACATTTAACAACCATTACAAGGATTAGCAATTGTGAAGTGATTTAGCTCTTCATATTATTATATTTTTATATTATGGTGAAATTATGTGCAATGTAGCAATTTTTTGTGTTCATAATTTATATTGATTATTATTTTCACAATTATTTGATAGCGTACTCTTATGAGCCCTCTAGGTTTTATTATTTCATTTGTTGTTTGTAACCGCAACTACCGATGGAACACGAGCGTTTATCTCGTACACATTCTGAGGTTGACAATTTTTTTTAAAATTTAACATAGGATATCCTAGGTGTATAATGCAACAATATAGGGTTGAACGCAATTATCACTATTTTAGATAAGGGTTTACTTGTTGATAAATACGGTAAATGTCACATTATTATTTTAAATTAAATATATACTTATAAAATGTCAAATATATTGCCAGAGGTGTCAGCTCAAAAGAGTGAGTTGTACACATAGACATGATATAGATGGCTTCTCCGTCGGATGAAAGAGGCAGTTATATGACGGCGACCGTTCTTGTAGGATAGAGTAGAAATTCATTACTGTCTTTGTCCATCTAATCTCGTATGCACATTGTGCAGACACAAAAGAATGAAAAAGGAGAAACACCGAGTGGACTACATTTGCGGTCTCCTTCGACTTACGAGGCCTCGATGTAGGCGGGCTGCCCTTCTCTATTTATATGATCTCTAGGGTTGTGCGACCCATTGAAAATTCCAAGAAGACACCATAATGCTGATTACACTAGTTTAGTCTTTTTAAAATTGCTTGTAAAAACTTATGTTATGGTATTCCAATAAAAATATAATTATTAAAAACTATATTCCCAACATTTGTTAATAATAATTATTTAATTATATTTTAATTTTGATTAAACTATTTAATAAAATCGAAATAACACTATAATTTTATAATTGAAATTTTGAAATAAATTAAAGTTATTCTCTGTCTGTTTGTGGCTATGTAACAACAATCGAGAACTCGTACCGTTTATTTAATTATCAGAAAAATAAAATACTTTCAAATTATTTAACATACATAAAAGCGAAATATTTGTATGATTTTCAGAGTTTATATTATTAAAACTTGCAATTATTTTAAACAAATGTCTATATTGTCTCTGATCGCCTCTGTGGTGTAACAGTGCGGGAGTCGCCTGTTAAGGCCGTTGGCGGCGTGGTGTCCTAGGTTCGATCCCTAGGTCGGGCAACTGTTATTAAATGTTTCTCAGATTATTATGAGTACGCATTACATTGTCCGGGATTGGAATGTGCCCGAAGTGGCCATAGGCTCGCCACTTATGACATCATGGGACTCAGTACCTTGGCTAGTCGTGGGTGTGCTAGTATATCTACTGGACTTACGAGTAGCGGATGTACTAGCATACCTCTGTCTACATCTTTGGGGATAACAAGCGTGAAGATACCTTTTACTTTTTTTCTACAATTCTAATGCGCCCACACGCAAACAATGTTAAAAGTATATATAAATTTGTATTTAGGAAGTATTCGATACACAGCCACTATAGACACCACGCAAATTAGCCAGCGTGAGCTGTAAATGGCGAGTCACAAATGAAAATCCAAAAGACAATTGCATAGATAAAAGTTTTGAGGTAAATTGATAATTAGTCGTTGAGAGTCAGAAAAATGATAATCCTGCAGAAAAAATCTCGTATTTAACTATTAAATTTAAAGAACCCGCCTTCTTTTCAAATGTTTTTTTTGCGAGCGAAGTGCCACTACACTCACGCTCTTATGCAGCGCTCGTTTTCCACCGACTCCGTACTCTATAAATTTATGATAAAAGTTAAATTAAAAAATATAACCGTTTAGAAAATTGTGACGCGAAATTTTCGTAATGTATAAGAGGAAATATCCTTCTTTTCGTAGGATAAATTCAGATTTCGAAGGAGTTGACAATAATGATATTTAGACGCGGTCTTAATATCATTATTGTAAATAAGAGTAAGCTGAAATGATTTACATATAAGCGCGGTATATCGGCCTACTGTCAGCTTCTTAAGTGAAGTAAAGCTGTGATGACGTTTGTGGTATTTGCTGCAATATATGTTTTAAAGTTACTTGTGAGCTGCCATAACTGTAGTCAATTATATTAACGGTGTAGGAGAATAGTATTTTTTTTTAGGTCGAATAGATACTTCGTTTTTCAATGATTCTTAATAATCACATTTTTATTGACTTTATTATGTTTGTCAATTTTGGAAATATATATATACTAATACATTTTATGTAAATATGATTCATGTTAAAAATAGACATTATAATAAAAATCTAATAGTTGGTAGCCTAGCAAAAAAGGGTTCCGTACGACTATCATACGTATGTACGTTTGTTTAAACCATTGCTGTTTGTAATCTTACAAACTAATCATTAAAATTCGTACGATATTATCTAACATTATTTTTCAACATTACTTTGTTATTATAATATCAATTTATTATTTTATAATATATATTAATAAGACTTGTTGTACTCAGTAGGTGAAATGCTTTTTAATTTTTTTCGAAAATTCTCCCTCTACTCTTACCATATAAATTGGTACTACTTAATATGATTTATCCCTCTATTTCTTTGCCCTGTATTGTGAAGAATGACTAATAAATAATTTTGACAGGGTCTATTACTTTATTTAACTTGTGTCCAAGTATAACTAATTATATTTAATATTTTGTACCGAAATGTGGGTTATGGGGCATTTCGTAGAGTGCTAGTTTAAATCGCGTAGCAATTGGACTTGAACAGCAATGTGATGTGATGGTTTTATGCAAGACTGTTTGTTATTAGCTTTGTTAGCACGTTGTAGAATGTTGCCAGAAGTGTGTTAGAGTTGCTGTCTCTAAACAAAACTGGTAAACTTTCCAATAAACAATTTTGTTTTGTCGTATATGGAGGGTGGAGGGTAGAAGCAGCGACTTCGTCTAAGAAAAGTGTATTAAATGCAGTAGGTAACGTGGGTAAATTTAGTTTAGCTCTACCCCAAATTTTCTTTGGGTGTGTTATTGTTCGCCTACGCTCTACCCTCCACAAATATATTGTTTTATATAATTCCACTTTTCTACTCTAGCGCCGTTCTAGGAAATTCGTAAATATGATTAGTAACAGGTAGATGACGTCTGCTCCTCAGTACAAGATGGCTGAACAGTTTGTCTACCCTCTATATTTGACAATAATGTTGTCATCGTTTAAAATAATAAGTGTAATATTCTTATAAATTGTTAAAAATTGAATATTTCATTGTTCTAAACATTTTCTTTCACTGTTATCTTTACTTCTACTAAATAATTGAAACTAGATAAATCCACTATGCATATATACCCTTGCATGTTACGTACAAAAATAAAAATGAAATACATTTTTATTTTTGTACGTAACATGCAGGGGTCACGGGATCATATCCATCCTTAGTTAAGTCGTGTGTACAGTATGTTATTATTAATACCTAGTCTTGCCACAAATATTCTAGTAAACAAAAAAAATTTTAATTGCAAGTAACATTTATGATTCTTACAGGTTAATTTAATATACAAATATTTACTTATATTTATAAAACACGCACTCTTTCCATGGAGAGATTCTTCACTGCCAATCGTAGGGATGATTTTAGAGACTCCCAAATTACCGTTTACGCGTTTAGAGCAAACTGAATCCTCTAAAACTGTATATGGGCCATAATCCAGCGGATTGGGATAGGTACCATATGATGGGTAGTCTTCAGCTTCATCAAGTCCGGAATGTTCGTTTTAACCAAGATTGGGTAGATCGAGCATTATGATCAGGTCCCCGAGTCTTGCCATACTTTGTTATTGAACATGGTGTTATTAAGGGGCTAAACTACCTCCTCAACAATGGTATCTTGATACACTCGTGCCCATGTTTTGATACTCTTTCACAAAATTATGACACAGTCACTCCTTCCTTGAAGTCGGATAAGCCCACGTCGCACTCTGTCCACAAATTGGGAAGCTTCTCTAGAGTCTTAAGCATAGTTATGTTAGAGTCTTGAGCATAGCTTCTCTAGAGTCTTGAGCATAGTTGAGACAGCAAGATATAATATTATTTGTTAAAATGTTACTCAATTGCAAAATTTTCTCATCCGTAAACATTCTGTGATTGTTAGTAGTTGTTTCGATTTTACCAGCCTATTCCTTAAATTTATCAGTTAAGAAATGAAAAGTGCGTCCCTTATAGGCTGCAAGTCCTAAGTCATTTCTTAAAATATGCAATATGGTTCAAGTTCTGTCTTCATTTTCCGAGATAAAATCTTTTGCTGTCGGACAGAACTTATTCGAATTCTTTCCCTATCAACTTTTTCTACTACACTCCGCGTACACTACTTGGACAGGCAGATCTTTCTAGGTCACAAAACAAATCAAATCTCTTTGTACCTACTAATAGGCCCGTGCACACACACATTTGGCTAACACCAAGTGTGGAGAGTTTCTGAACAATGGTATAAAAATGACAGATTCCAAATTCAAATGTAATATTTTTTATTGTAACAGTATTTATGGCCAGACTAAGTATATTTTGCCATTGAGCCAAGGACTTGCAATCACTATAAAAAAATACATCACACTAATAAAAAAATGTGGTAACAAAAAACATCAGAGATATGAAAGTTGAAAGTGATAAAAAATCAACACATTTTCTCATAAAAACAGGAAAAGTTATGGATTAGACGTCATTTTTTCATTTTACGTTAAATAATAATAAGAAACATTTAGAACGTCTTAACGGTACTGCAACTTTATTTATTTTAGATTTTTTTACCTGATTCCATGAGAAAGTAGGCTGATTTTTTTTACAAAATTCTTTCTGTATTAGTATACACTAATAATAAGATATTTTAAAACTATTTTAATGTGGGATAGGTTATCTATACCACATTAAAATAATAAGATATTTTAAACACATTCTAATGTGGGATAGATAACCTATCCCACATTAAAATAATAACATATTTTAAACACATTCTAATGTGGGATAGATAACCTATCCCACATTAAAAGAATAACATATTTTAAACACATTTTCCTATCCCACATTACAATGTGACAGGTTTATTTGTACACAGCTATTCTGAAAATATAATATTAAAGGTATTCGTAAATTAAATTGTAATTATGTATAATATAAAGAGATAGTATAAAACGTATAGAGGGAGAGACCAGAGAGTCTGGCTTTATCCCGAGAGTGCAGAAACTGGCTACATTTTAACTTTTAAAATTCTATTTATTGTAACCGTAACATGGATCGGCCTACGATATACATTTATATTTCTGTGTACTTACCAACTCGAAGTTTAAAAACCTGTTGTATTTGCTTTTTTGCACAAACATATTGTTGTGTTACTCGCTTGATACTTGAGTTATATTAATACTACGAGTGCAGTTATATAGACACAAAAATATGTTTTGTTTTATTAAATATCCCTTTTTATTGCGCACTTTGTACTCCGAAGCCCATAGATATAAGCGTGACTGGATGGTATGCACGACCGCTGCCGTTATTTGTTCATACGAAAAGCCCCCGTTTGTCGGTGAGGCGTCCGCAACCTCGACTTACATCCCGATTTTTAGGAGGAGCTAGTGCCATGCTGCATAGGAGGAGGTAGTGCTATGCATAATACATGGCACTACATCCTCCTATGCTATGGAATTGGGCCGGCACGACCGGGGAGGTACCTCTCGTTCACATAATACCGCCGTAAAGTGACATCTTCAGTGTCGCGTTTAGTGTGGTTTTTGAGTATCCGGTGGCCTATTGAGGGGGGGGGGGGTGGAGGGCAACATAGACATAGAAATTATGTAGATATTCATGGGCGAGGCTCCGATTGCTCGTTTGAGATTGATAAGAAGGCTTATTCTGCAAAAAAACTGAATTGCCATTCATAAGAGGGCACTCCTAAGACATTTCAACCGACTACCCGATCAGATGCCCCTCGACCCCAACCCTCTCGTCACTCTAACGCGGTGGACTATGATCCAAAGTGTAACATTCGTCAGTCCCAGACACGATGTGTCGGAGCAATACGATCGGATACGACAGCTGCCAAACACTCATCAAACACCCTTCCAGATACGCCACCATCGCACAGCGTAGGGACACGTTGACGTCACCTCTGTACACGTCATCTCTATAGAGAATAGCAATCCGCGTAGGACATGTTATATTCTACTAGTGTTTGCACGCAGACTCGGGATCACTCTATTCTGTCATTTTCCCATCCCGATGGGACGTCAATGTGACACGAGCAAAATTCCCGTCTGGACGGTTAGAAATTGGAAAATCACAACCACACCTCTGTTTCATGCCGGGATTCGGACCCGCAACCTCATGTCCGCGGTTGAATATACACACCACCAGACTACGAGATAGTCTTAAAGTAAGTAAGCATAATTAAGTTAATATTGAGGTAAAATTGTGTACGCAAGATGGTGCCTTAAGTAGACTGAGCGACTTAAGTAGAACAAAACTGCTACTAGAGGGCGCTATTACTATTTTAGTTTCACTAGTACAAAAAGGTAGGTACCTTTAATGGCGCTTTCTCTGTATATAAACGTAGTCTTCTTTATTTGTTAGATTAATGTCACGATTAAGATAAATTTTGCATAATATTTCAGTTTGCTTGTTTCTTTTGATCACGATCTATTATAATAGGCCTATAGTGAAGTAGTGGTGAGATAATGGCTGTGATGATATTTATGGGCAGAAGTATGTTGCTAAAATAAAATAACTAGCACGATGCCTTGCAAGCAGCAGGTAAATAGGTAATAATGTTTATTTAGAAATCTCATTCATTCGTCGCACTGTATGTGGTATATCCATTGGCACGAATTTTCTCATTCACTTCCTTTATCATCAGCTCCACTAAGTTGTCGATGTCCACAGTTGGCTTCCAGCTCCAATCGCGTTGTGCCTCGCTATCGTCGAACACTTGTGGCCAGGAATCGGCTAAAATACAACATAAATGTGATCCTTAGATTAACGTTTTCCTGGGAAGTGTTCATAAGTGTGAGCGACGCCAATAACATTACAGCGAATTTAAAACTCAAAAGGTAAATTCTTTTAGGGAGTCGTTGGCTAATTTTTGAGAACAGCTAAAGAGTCGGATTGTGACCACGGCTGGTGTAACCCGGCCGAAGCACCTGTGTTAAAACCCGTAAAGTAACCACAAAATGTACAAGAATCGATTGTAACGCCTTAGAGATGTAAATTTGTCGTATTGACATTAGATAAGTGATAAATGTCGGCATCGCCAACACGTCATTGCGCCTGCCAATTCAGCTAAGCACACGAGATGTTACTGCAAAGCCTCGGCGCCAAAGTGCAGCACCAGCAATGTTATCGTAAACATTTGTATCTAACACTTTTGACAAGTTGTGTGGAAAATATTCTATTACCGTATCGTGCCACTTCAAACAAACTAAATGCAGTAGGTAGACACAAATATGAATATGTATTATAAAATGTACATTTTTACTGACAGTTTATACATTTTAATAAAAAGCGCCACGATACATCTATGGTAAGCTTTGCGTAATATCTCCTATATGGACCACGTGCAAAATATAGAGGCAGCACTTAATAATATTAATTATTAATACAGCGTAAAGTAAGTTCATGGGCTTTGATATTAGTTACCCGCAAGCCACTAGTTGACGTGATCGTCTACTGTCTCTATTGTAGGTACTGTAATCATTGCAATGTTCGATTATTGGAAAGAGGAACACAGAATTAACAGTACATTTTATAAACAACACGTTGCAGCCTAATTGAGCCGGCACGGACGAGCCCAGCTTATACGATACCGCCTCAAATCGACAGCTATGCTGTCGTGGTTTGTGACTTTCCGGTGATTGCAGGGAGAATAGAGGAGGTGGGCTTCGCACCCGTATAATAATTATAAGGATGTCTATGAGCATCGGGGGACGCCGCTCGTTTACATCCTTAAATTATAAAAATCCAGGTAAGTACGTACCTATTTCTTGTCTGCTGTCAGGTCTGTAGGTAATTGTAAAGTCTGGCAAATGTTTGATCATCCTGTCCGTTAGCTCTTCGGGGGTAAAACTCATAGCTGTCACGTTGTAAACTCTTCTATTGAGTATTTCGTTGGGCGCTTCTAAGAATTCTGATAAAGCCCGAAGAGCGTCTCTGACGTGCATCATGGGTAGCCTTGTGTCTGGTCTCAGGTAGCACTGATAGTGGCCTTTACGAAGAACCTCATGGAAAATAGCGATGGCGTAGTCTGAAAACATAGGCAAGTATAAGTAAACTAGAAGACACAAAAGCCTTTGCCAGTGCAATGAACTGTACGGGCGAACGCAATAGAATCGCCGGCAGTTGTTGATCCATCCGAAAAAGTTTATATAAATCACGAACCACGAAACCTCGAAACTTCACTACTAATAGGTACCAATGGCATAATCGCGAAAGCAACTCCACGCATAGAAATCGTCTTAAGATCGTACCGAGAAGGTATCGTAGGTTCCACGGTAAGCGGGGAACGAGTATAACTTAATCAACAAATATTTAATTGACAAATATAAATATGTAGTCCCTTGCACTCGATTATTTTTTATTACTCACACAGCTTATTATCCCGATTTAACCTAAATTAAATAATTAAAAACACTGATACCTACGTACCTACCTACATAAAAGTTACACTACAATAGTGCATATTAAAACTTAAAAGTGTATCTCAACATAACTACTAAGAGAACACTAATTGTGATTCACAATAATTTCAGTGTTTATACTTCACTTAATTTCAATGTGAGTAAAAGTTTGCAAAAACCTGCATTAAACAAAACATTAAATCGGCGTTAATAATAATAATAATAATACCTGTCTGCTTCTTGAGTTTTTGGAATTTTACAATTTGTGTGCGCCATTTACTGTAACTTTTTATGAGTATATATTGTATATTCATTCCGGTAAAAAAAGTGGATATAATTAATGGTTGTGAGAAGAACATAAACAGCTTACATTATTTCAAATGCTCAGTTTGTCACGCAGTTTATGGCACAGATTGTATTCAAATTACATTCATACTCTTCGGAGTGTAAAGAGAATTGCGTATACCCAGGTTGCCTTACAACCCGTTTTAAACGAGACAAAGCAGTGAAAACGTTAATTCGAATAAGGGTTACAAGATGCAGGTTAATGAGGAACCCACTGGACTTAATGAAGTACTGTTGGAGATCCGTTCTTTAAAAGATGACATTAAAGACCTAAAAAGTTACAACGCGTACTTCCGGCACGATATCCAAGATCTCAAAGCCCAACTCCTGTTGTATACCCAATGCTATGAGACGAAATTATCAACTAAAGACATGGAAATTCTTCAGCTGAAAGCGTCGTCACAACTTCAAACCAACGTTATCTCTCAGCAACAGGAACTACTAAGCAATCAACTAAGTACACCGGAGCAAACTCCTGATAATCTACATCACATAGTCATGCTTACTGCAAAGAAAATAGGAGTAGGTCTCAATGAAAATGATATAGATTCGGTGACACAAGCCCTGCGCCCAACAAGGCTCATGCCAGCCAGTCGGAAGGGAAAGCTATCCAGCGAAACCACAGTTGTAAAACTGATAATTCTCGCCAAGCGTCAAGAATTACGCAAAGCTCGTGACATACACTAGATCTTTTCAAGAGCGATATGACACTTCTTAAACAAATTACTTAATATCTATATTGATTGCCCCGCCTTGTTGGCTCAATTTGAGCTTAGAGTACCCTACAAATATCCAAGAAAGCTCCAAACTCCATTTACTCCTTCATTTTGGGCTCTAATTCTGCTGTGTCCAGAATATGCAGACTCATTAAACAAATAAGTGATACACTGGACATATTTGGAATTAGTATTAAAATTTTTAAGAAAAAAGTAAAAACAATCGTTGCGAATAAACAGGACCAAGACTCAGTAACAACTTTTCACACTTGTAACATATCTTAACAGTATGTACTCAGTTAATACATTATATTTATTAATCAAATTAACTGCAGTTTTAATTAATTCTAGACTTCAAAACATTCTTTCTAATCGGTTACATTCTAACATTGTAAATCAAAATCACAAGTTTATAGTTCAAGATAAAATTATTTTTTCTCAGTGTAATGGCATGCGGCGCTTCCCTTAAATAGTGGTTGAACTTAGTTCATTCAATATAGCTAGTAAGTATTTTCAAGTATCAGTGTAACATAACATTGGAAAATCTAAATAAATAAATTTAAGAAAGCATCGACACAACCGGTATCTCTAATGGCAAGCCACACCAAGTTTACATAAATGAAAGGCTGACAAGTCAAATCGCCTCTTATTTCGTGTCGCGAGAAACCGCGTAGGGCAGTATGATATAAATATTATTGGGTACCCAATGGATCTATCTACCTATCTGTTCGTAGAGCCCAGAATATTTCGCCAACA
Organism: Eumaeus atala; assembly: GCA_017140195.1. Lineage (NCBI taxonomy): Eukaryota > Metazoa > Arthropoda > Insecta > Lepidoptera > Lycaenidae > Eumaeus > Eumaeus atala. The sequence continues at coordinate 162,834 of JAFELO010001809.1, forward strand.
TTTGTACGTAATAACGAGGACCTTGGCGAGTTGGGCCAACTACGAACTCCTCATGAAATCTCTCCATACTTTACTACTCATATGGAAGAAAGCTCTATGTAGTAACTTCACTTTTTAAAGACTTTTATGTGTCCTTATTTTACTGCTATAAAATATTTATTAAACCCAATGACTCAAATATACTTATTTTAAGTTCACAATCTCGCTTACACCACACCTGTTGATCTCGTACATACATTTGTATACACGCACACATTCACACATTATACAAAAACGATACACAACTCTCAAACTCTCAATACTTACAATTATCAATACTTCTCACATACACTCCCATACACACATACAAAACTACATTTTTCTGACTATAACAACCGGTTACAAATCCTGCCAAAAACTACGATTCTACAGAGTGGGGATTATATTACCACGAAAATTGAAAACACCAGTAGTACTAGTATATACGTGTATTTTAAAACTATTTCATTAGCCCTAACAACTAAACATAAAACAAAAAAAAAAAAATACAAACACTATATCAGAAAGAAATAGTCTAGTTTTATTACACCATGTGCAAGTATGAGGTCACCAATCAGCTGTGATGCGCCGCTCGTTGCGCCACGCGCGGCCGCGCCCCAGACTTCTTTATTAAAAGTATGTAGTGTTTATCTGCTATATGACGGCGCAGGTGTCGATCACATCCGGGTGACAACTTCGTAATAGTATACATCGTGTTCTGGTTTGTTAAAAAGAAAAATGGTACTCTGTGACTAAATTATTGAATATACTTTAGTCACAGAGTACTATTCTTTTTTTTTTAATGATTTTTTTGTATGTAGGCTAGGAACGAGTTTACACATACAATGTCTAACTTTTCGGTGTATCATATTCCCCACCTTGTATAGGGTCCAAGTGTTTGAAATAGTTAGCGCTGTAAATCAATTAATACACTATCACGTCTCGAACATACCCTTACTCTTATCGTAACTATTTGCTCAAGAAATTACCTCATCACTTGATCTCTTTGTTCAATGACAATTATTACACCTTACATACTAAACGAGATTGATAAAACCTTGTGCATAGAGTGCATCAAAATCAATAATATGGAGAAATGTTCTCAAACAATAACTGAGGATCGTATAAAGATTGATTTGATGCTATAATCCCAAAAGAATGCCAACATTCTTTCTCAAATAACCAAACTATTAAACGGTTATTCTACGCATTTACGTCAAAGACAAACAACAGAAGCGGCGGTATTGGGGCTTATATTAAATCCCAGTGGTCCGTCGCCTCCTTTCAACCCAAACTCTCGACGCAGAAAGCCTAGTAATTGTGCTTCCTAAAATAACGCTTATAGGTATCTATAGATCTCCTTCCTTCAAAAACACTGATAAGTTCAAATATTCATTAGACGAGGTATTTATTGACCTCAATTCACATCATTTAGTCATAGTAACCGGTGACACGAACATAATTACGCTTGCCCCACAAGATTCGTTTACAACTCATTACCTATTTTTAATGGCAGAACATGATAACAATGAACAATTCTTACCTGCAATAGACAAACCTAGAAGACTCAACCACATGATTTTAATGAAATCTCAAGAGCGAAACAACATGGCATTATTTTGCAATACTAATGTTACAGATCATAGCATAGTGATGCTAGGGATGTCATGTACAACTGTCAGAAGGAGACATCTGCCTGTCACAAGTTGTAGACTGCAGTCGTAGACCAAGCAGATGTGTAAGGGGTTAATGAAGTAGAATAAGCTGTTTCCAAATTAAATTTAGTACTCTAAAGAGCTAGCAACAATAACACTACTATAAAACACATCAAAATTCACAACAAATCTTAAAACCATGGATTACTCCAGACTTGCTCCGGTGGATAAGGCACATGGACTATTTACGCCAAGAGGCCCTAAAGAATCCTAAAGTCGCTGTTAAACTATCAATATTTAAGGGATATAGGAATTTCTGTACAAATTTAGATCGTAAGCTCAGAACCACAGATAAAACCCAAAGGTTTGTGGAAAGCCATGAAAATTCTTGCTCTCGTAATAAGAAAAAATCCTAACCTGTAGAATTATTAAACATTGAGACAGACAGAACTAGCTCGATAAACTATTGCAACTTTTCTAACATCAGTAATAAGCTAGCAACGTCAGTTTTGTACAAAACAAGACATTACAATTAATTCATTTAAACATCTCAAGTAAATTCTTAAGCCACATTTCTAAAAAGGACTACGATTCTGGCATAGGTAGTATAAATTTTGCTTTAATTAAACCCATTATTTCCTTCATTCTGCAACCTTACTTTTACTTACCATTACTATTTACTCCGCATGCTGTCACAGCATGCGGAGTAAATAGTAATGTATGTTCAACACGTGTGGTGAAAAGCAAATGTAATTGTTCCAGTATAGAACGTAAACTCCATTACATATCTAGGTATTACGATGGACAGAATCTATCCTTTAAACCATCGTATTCCAGTGTCAAGAAGTGGTAGCTGAGTTTAAGCGCGGTCGTGAGAGCATTAAAGATGATCCTAGGAGTGGAAGGCCTACATCCTCTACCACGAAAGAAAACATCGATAAAATTTTTGATCTCGTAGTGGGTGACCGACGTTCGACCATTGGTAAGATAGCTGAGATAACAAACATTAGTTATGGCCGGGTGCAACACATAATAACGGAAGAGTTGGGGTTCCATAAGGTTTCTGCTCACTGGGTCCCGCGGTTGCTTTCAGTTAAAAACGAGTTCGATACACAATTTCGCGAGACTGTTTGGAACTTTTTGAGACTGATCCCGAGGACTTTTTGGTATAGATTTGTTACCATGGATGAAAGCTGGGCACCACCATACTCCTGAATCAAAGCAACAATCCAAACAGTGGAAAAGATCAGACTCTCCTACACCGAAAAAGACTAAGGTCGTTTTGTTGACTAACAAAGTCATGGCTTCTGTCTTTTGGGATGCGAAGGGCATTATTTTTGTAGATTATTTACCGAAAGGTCAAACTATAAATTCTAGTTATTATTGTAACCTTTCACGAAGACTCCGGGAAACGGAAATGTTGCGTAATAAAATTTTGTTTCATCAAGACAATGCACGTGTTCACACTTCGGTTGAAACAATGTCTGTAATCCATGATTGTGGCTACGAATTGCTGCCCCACCCACCTTATTCGCCGGATTTGGCCCCTTCGGATTATCATTTATTTCCAAATTTAAAAAACAAAACATTTGGGAGGCTTGACATTTTCGACCAAAGATGAGGTGGTGATAGTCGCAGTAAAAGATTATTTCGCCGACCTTCCGGAATCTTTTTTTTTCGAGGGGATAAACAAGTTGCAGTTCAGGTAGAAGAAGTGTGTTGAAATAGATGGAGACTGTGTCGAAAAATAAAAATAAATTTAGATCCACTTTTCTTTCATTTTCTTGGTCGGGCTTAGAACTTTTAGATCCACCCTCGTAGGTAGTGACTTACTCTTGCAAACGTCTAAAACCGAAACGTCACATAAATTGACCACCGGACATCGCAGCACAAGCTTAGCCTAGAATGAAGAACACAGACTTACACTAATGACTGTGATGTTATTTGGAAAATAAAGATTTTTATTTTTTCACTTTCTGATAGAGAACTATGTAGCCGTAGACATTTGAGTGCGAGCAGCAAGGAAACGGGCCTCGTAGCGATTAGTATGAATTAGGATACAGCTCCATAAATTGTATAATGGCTATAAGGATGCCACAACACAAGGGGAGGATTGTAAGAGAATGAAATGTAAATGTTGTTTACTGCAGTGTAACTACTATATCTAATTTACTGTTGTTTCAGTTAATCAGTCCCGTTGTGTTTGGGTTAGACCGGTAGTAGTTCAGTACTCACGTTCAAAAGAGCTTTGCAAAATTCTATTTTAATATCATTTAAATTGATTGTAAAAACGACAATAATTCGAGCTCATGAGCAAGTCAGCCCAAGTGTCCACGTGGAACTGGTCAAACCAGAAAGGTGAAAAGGTATTTTTTTTTTTGTTGTTTATGTGGCTAGGATAATTTTGTAATACGTAATTTCTTGGATACGTAAATGATATAATAATATGCGTTTTATCCTTGTTTACATTGACGATAACTAGTACTATGTCTAATAATTGAGTACGTGTGTGCGTAAACCAGATTGTTATAAATGCGAAAGTTTAAATACGTTTTTGTTATTCTTTCTCGCAAAAACTACTGATTTTGGATGAAATTTGGCACAGATAAAAATAATGTAAAAATACCTCAACATCATCATCGGCCAGACGACGTTCACTGCTGGACATAGGCTTCCCCCACAGAGCGCCACAGGTCACGGTCACGAGCCACCTGCATGCAGCGGCTCCCCGCCACCTTAACGAAGTCGTCATTCCACACACCGTCTCCTGGTGCGGGCCGCCACTAGAGAAGCTTTCTTCCCCAACCGTTATCGGTTCTGCGAGCAATGCGGCCTGCCCATTGCCACTTCAGCTTGCTGATTCTCTGACCTATGACGCTTACCCTGGTTCACTTGCGGATTTCCGAATTTCGGACCATATCTCGCAGAGAAATACCAATTATAGCTCTTTGCATAGCACGCTGAGTGACTGACGTGAATCTGAGCCTGTTTAAGAGGCCCACATTTAGCGGCTAAGTTTGGGTTCCACATGTCATCACCAGTAACACACACTAGTCGAATATATTCGACTTAAGGCACTGTACTTTGGACGAAAAGATCTTCTTAGGCTACCCGAAGGTTGCCCATCCGAGTTGGATTCGGTGATCCGCCTCTTTCTTGAAGTTAGAGTTACCTAACTGGATTCTTTGTCATTACAATAAAACTACTTTTACGGATTTTATCGCGGTTTATTAAATTATTTATGTAGCCCGACGTTTCCGAAGCTTTACAGCAACCAAGGTCAAGGGTGGACTGAGATGACAGATGTCCTGATGTACCAGGCTTTTAGAAGTACCCGAATAATTATAATTTTAGTTGTTCTGATTAACGCAAACAGTACTAATTATATCTTGAAGTTTTAAGGTGTTATGTTTACTTTTTTTTATAATCAAATCAAAAAGTAACCTAGCTACATAAATAATTTAATAAACCGCGATAAAATCCGTAAAAGTAGTTTTATTGTAATGACTAACATTCGCGTAAATTTAAGACTTCAATATGTGGACTCTTTGTCCCAGGTATCAATTACTTCAAGAACTGTGTTACCCACGTAGACCGGTATAGACGTCACGTGAACTATTGTTCACGTGACACATGACTTCCGTCTTATCAAAGTTCATTCTAAGACTTACCCGGTTAAAATACCTATATTTCACAAAAACTGAAGAGTGGATATCTCAAGGGATGATATATTTTGCATGAATGTTACCGCGGGCGTCTAGTAGTGTCATATATGAAGGGCAAAGAGAAAGAGAGGGAATGGAGGTTTAATATCATGCTAGGCACTACTTACATGTACTACCTAACTTGTTATATTGTATACCCTGAACTTATATTAGTAGAAATAGGTTTTTTTAGACATTTCTATTTAAGACGTTTTAAATTTTAGTAAGTTTCAAATAGAATAATAATGCACGTCCGTCTTCATTGAGACACACCAAGACAGAATGTAGAGTGATCAATAAGCTATTGTGTAAGTACCTACTAGTTAACAGCCACCTTAAATTTTGACCCCATGTGTTAGCCCGTCTTTATAGCGTAGGATTTGTTGTTTTCAAACGATGCTGCTCCGCGACGGTTTTGTCACAGCAAAGATTTCACTGCGCTTTTCCATTACAATGTAGCCGTAAAGATATAGAGTCGACCTAGCCTCTAGATCCAAAAGATTTTAAAACGTTTTAATGTGTCGAGGCTGGTATAATAAATAGGTAGGATTTCCATTTTTTTATCTCTGGGCTAATGCCCTTTTTATCAAAAAAGAAATGCCAGGCTGTCAATGAAAGATTGTTGAGCTGTTAGGCTCCTCTTTCATAGAAATAAATAATTTCAAAAGTACCCACCTGTTGTTCCACCTCCTGGCGGGTCGCTGGAGATCACTCCTGGGAAGCGCAAACATCTAAAATCTAATCCAAACTTATGGTGATAATATTCACCGAGCAGTTCCGCGTGCACTTTAGACACGCCATAGATTGTTCTCGGTCTTTGAACAGTAACATTCGGAGTGGGATTTCTCGGAGAATCGGGTCCAAAAGCGCCTATTGTACTTGGAACGAATATTCTAAGGTTGTACTGTTTTGCGAGTTCTATAACGTTGTGCATCCCTTCAATGTTCACCCTCACTGCTAGCGGAACGTTCTGTTCTCCTATAGCACTCAAAAGGGCTGAAAAGTGTATAAGCCAGTCTACCCTGTGGTCGACAACTATCTTCTGCAGTCCTTTAAAATCCAATATGTCCGCAAATATATATGGGCCATCGTTGAATATGTCCGTTGATGGTTTTATGATATCCGACAATATTACATTCTCTGTGCCGTATTTGCCTCTCAAATATTTGGCACATTCTACTCCGAGTTGCCCAAGGCCACCTGTTAAAAACACATTTAGATGGCTTATAGTTGCTAAGCCATGAACACCTCGTAGACAAGGCTCTGCGCAGATGTGTGTTTAGTTAACTTCTTTTTGTTGAACTTACAGGAACAAAGGAGACGGTCCAAAATTGAACGAAGCGTATTGGTCTTGAAATAGAGGAAATCAAATATATAGGACAGTTTGTTCGTAAATTTAGTTCTTAGTAATTAATATCAGAGCAAGAATTATATAACATTTCCACCGCAAGCAATTTTATGAATGGCGTAGCCATACATTTTGACAATAATCACAATTATTAAAATTCTCATAAAATTCAACATAAAATAGAACTTGTTGATAATATATTTTTATTTTGTGCACGTAATATAGTTGTTTTATTCATAACGAAATCTATATATTTGTCTCTATTAAAGTAGTACAGAACCACATCTGAAATGGACCGTTTCCTTTGAATAAGTAATACATAAAAATCAAAATATGCACACCAGTCTGCGTCTGCGATAAGGTTCGTTACAAGTAAAATTTTTAATTTGTGTATTTTAATAGGTTGGAGATTTATATATTGTAAACACCATCCTCCGTGATATCTAAAACTAAAATGTATCCTTTTATTGCTTCACTTTCAGGCGGGCTGTGAGTTGTGGAACCAAGCTTGTGCTAAACCCGGAAATATAATGTATAAATAGTGTTGCCTTAGTCATAGGCACTTATGAATGTTGGCGCATGCAAAACGTTAGCGCTAAATTATAATATACTGAAATTAATAAATATAGAACACAGACATCAATAAAACATAATGAGAAAACGCCGGTAACGTGACGCCTTCATCATATTTATATCATGTGAAGAAACTTCCCTTTTTCAAAAGAATCGCGCGAATGGAGGAATTTGAAAATTGGTACAATAGAAGTTTATATGAACAAGATATACAGGAAGCTAATACTTTAATATAATATGCATTAGATTGTATTATTTTAAATTAAATATAACGATACGCACCCTACGGGATTCGCTTGTGCAACACACATTATTCATTACTTTGCCACATACTTAACTTATTGTCCAGGTAATTTTTTGTCGAAGAGGCGATCGGATCAATTTGGTCCATATACATCCACATACTATACGGCTGTGTTGCCCTACTTCACCAATTTTTAGGCGGTATCTTTTGAGCCTAAGGTGCGCGCTCGGCCGTGCAGGCACAACTCGTCAGCACGGTTCTACCTATTACTAATTATAGGTATAGGCACAATTCTTCAAAATCCAACAAATTTACTTGGGCTACTGAGGAATCTTGCAAAAGGTTTATTTAGACACTCCCATATCTATTGTTACATTGTCTCTTGTCTACAAAGTTAGCAAGACTGTTAAAGTAAGAAGATGAATCCAGATCTCGCGGCAATAAGGAAAAAACTTACCGGTAATTAGTATTTTTGGAGGCTTATTCTTGACAGAGCTTGATGCATGCCTTCTTATCCCTATGCTTAACAAGTTACTAAAATTTCTACTTAACGCCATACTTTTATTGAAATGCTATAAGTCAATAAATTTGTATAAAATGACGGAACAAATTATTGTACGTGTTAGACGTTTCAGTTTCTACTATGGTACACTATTACTGATATGAGGTTTCACCGAGCTCACGTTTCTAAACAGGTTTTTTCAATGGTGGCAACTATTGGAAAATGAATCTTATACACTCGGTGTATGATTGGTGTAAAAAATGGGTGTGCGAGCTTGTTTTGATAAATTCCCAAAGACATCCTTGAACCGGTTGCTGAGTATCAACTTTTAAAGTTACAATGTTTTAAAGTGACTGAGTTTAAAGGTTTTATAGAGACTGTTACATAACTACTATATAGTATCTACGTGCAAAGTATTCCACTTGTGGGTAATACATACAAATTATTCAACAACTTACGATTGTTATTATCAATTCCGGATTGCCTATCACGAATATAAAGATAAGAAATAAAGGAAGAATTAAAATAACTGTATTAGATATATTCTTGTTATAACACAAGGTTTCCAAAAGCTGTCTGTCTGTAAGGGATTGGTTTTCGCAATATATACGAAACGGATTTTTATGCGGCTTAACCGGTCGATAGAGCGATTCCTGAGGATGGTTTTATTAGGTATATAATTTGTTAAGGTAACTCCACGGGCGAAACCGGATCTATTAATAAAACAAAGCCCCAAAAGTTGTCTGTCTTGACGTGATCGGTTTTTTAAATATGTATTCAATGGATTCCGATGTGGTTTCCACCAATCAATAAAGCTATTCCCGAGGAAGGTTTTAGTGTATAGTCCGGTGTAAAGCCGGGGCGGATCGCTAGTAATAATATAAAATAAACTGTGTGTGTGAACACGATACGCTCAGCGCTGCACTCTGATAGGCTGCCATGATCCTCTCAATGGACTAAACGTTCACGTCAGCTCCGAGGCCACTTCAGTTACCGCGCGCGAGCCGTTTCGGCAAAGCTAAAAACACTCTCATACCGGGATGCATATTTCCCAACTGCGGCCGACCTCTATGGTTTCGTCGCCAGACGAGCGCTCATAGCGATTCGGTGAAGCTGTATCTGGCTTCTCTTCGCTTCCACAGCATAAGTTCAGATCCGAGAAAAACACTTACTGATTTTTTTTTCTGACTCTTGTCCCAAAATGTAATATCCAACCATATAGTTCATAGACTCAGCAGAGTAAATAACTGCCGGAGGCATTGTATACGCTTACCTTAATGTAAAGACATAAGATCCAAGGCAGCGTCCAATAACTTTTTATGAGAAAAATTAAAAAGTTGTTAATATTACGTTTATGTGGTAAAGGACACTCGTATTACAATGTTGAATCGAAATTATGAGCGATACCACACCACTTACAATGGCGCTCTTAGCAAAGTTTTTCTATTACTTAGATTGTATATAATTAATAAATTTTGTTTTATGTATGTAGATATTTCATTTATTTATTGAAGAGACCCGATGAGTTTGTTTCATCGGTTCCACAGGACTTGTCTAATTGTTGAAGTTAGAAATGTATGTATTATAATTCTTCTATCAACGATGTCACCAACGCACTCCACCCCTAAGTTTTTGGGGGTTTCGTAAAATATACTTTTAGCCCCCTGTCAGCGTACTAAAAGACAGCCGCCTGTCTATTTCAAGTTTATGGGTGTTACAGTTTCAGAGATCATCAATTCGTTACTCTCTCTTGATGTCGAACAATGGCAAACAAACAAACTCTCTGATTCATAACATTAGTAGGGAAGAAGGCGGAAATGTATGTGATTATTATGATTTGGTTACGTAAATAAAGATTTTTTTACTTACGTATTATTGTGTATTTCGTCTTTTTAAAACACAGCTGCGCCGTATATCGAATTCGCAATTGTCTGTCTGTAAGCTACACGTATTTTTCATAAAAGTGAGATATTTTGGCAATAAGAAGCCTATGTCCACATCTCCAATATCTCCTCACAAAAATAACCATGGAGATAGAATACATAATCATAGAGATAGAATACATAATTATAGAGATAGAATACATAATCATAGAGATAGAATACATGATCATAGAGATAGAATATATAATCATAGACATTGAATACATAACAATAGAGATGGAATACAGAACCATAGAGATAGAATCCATATCCTCTATGAAAGTAACAGATCAACCCGTTGCTTCGTTTTGACGTGAAAGAAAGATAAAAAAATATTTTTCACGTGACCGAGCACATTTGACGACAGTTTACAGCGGCGGATATGGGAGACCACCCTCATCCACCACTGTGCATTCTTGTCACTCCGCACATATTGACACTGACACTTACCCCAGAAACTCGCAAGTAAAATAAAAATCTTCCTGAAAAATACACAAAATCCACATTAAAAAAAACGTCCTGTATAAAACGTACCGACTAGCTAGCATTCAATGGACAGGTCCATACCTATATGTATGAAGTTGTGGTGTAAGTGTGTGTGCAAATTTGACAGGTAGGCATTTACGTGCCTATGCTTCAGGGTTATGTCTAATCGTAAATGTTATTGCTATCGGGTTTTATGACGTGAAACGACGGGCGCGAAACTAATGTAATTAACCTAATAAATGAGGTACCTAATGACGAATGTTACATGTTTATCATTCATCATCATTATTAGCCCTTATCGGTCCACTGCTGGACACGGGCCTCTCTCAATGAACGCCAAGACGACCGATCTCCTGCTACTCGCATCCATCCCGGACCGGTTACTGCACGGAGATCGTCTTCCCATCTGGTGAACGGTCGACCAACACTTCGTTTTCTTAAAGGCGGCCTCCGCTGCAGAACCTTACTGCCCCTCTTCATCGGTTCTTCTGAGTGTGTGACCACCCCATTGCCACTTCAGCGAGCTTATTCGTCGCGTGATATCGGATACTTTAGTTCTCTGCCTTATGACTTCGTTGCGAATTCTGTCGGACAGAGAGACAGCCAACATAACACGTTCAATAGCCCGTTGTATTACCGCAGACTTGCGGACCAGACCAAAATTAAGAGGCCATGTTCCGGCCCCGTAGGTAATCACGTGGAGAACGCATTGGTCAAAGACTTTCGTCTTCAAGAGCTCTTCAACTGAATCCTTCTATCGGCTAATTCGGCTCCGAGAATAGCACCATCGACGTTGACCGGCCTATAGAGTACGTGTTCGTTGAACATGACCTTTGTCTTGTCCAACTTCATATATATATATGAAGTCGGACGAGTACAAATATATTCAATACATAGAATATAATTACAAATAATTTAATATGTATAGAAATTAACATGACCTTTGTCGTGTCCAAGTTGATCCTAAGGCCAACGCCGTCGTACGTCGTGAGGATTCATTTAGGCTGTGCGACAGTTCCTGCAAGCTCTCCAGCGACTCGGTCAACACAACGATATCGTCGGCGAAACGAAGATGTGAGAGGTAATATCGCCGCATTCGGCCCAGCATAAAGTCTTAAAGACGTCCTCCAAAGCATTATTGAACAGTTTCGGGGAAATGACAACCCCCATTCGCACTCCTCGATGCAATTGGATTGGCCTTGTTTGACCTCCCGGAATCAGAACGGCGTCATACGATGCTCTCAGTACTTCGACGTATCGCCAATCGACCTGACAGAACAGCCCAGGTTTCGATAGAGACAAAAACTTTTTCATAGTCCACAAAGGCAAGGCACAGCGGCTGATTGTACTCATGTGTCTTTTGTATAACTGCCTGCTCCGGTGGTTGGAATTCCTCAAGCCTGGTGGTGAGAAGATTCGTCAAGATTATTGAGAATACCTTGTAAAAATGACTGACTGATGAATGAGATTTTTTTATAAAATGCCTAACAATATCCAGTATTTTTAATAGGGTTCACCGTGGTTTTGAAAGTCTTATATGGGGAACATGAAACTATAAACTTAAGAAAACCTGAAACAATAAAATTGTTAATTAATAGTATGAGTATACTCTTATGCTAATTCCTATAGTTGTTGTATAGGAATACAACAATTTTTCTTCTTCTTCAGCTGTTGAAAATTATTTTGTTAGATTTTTATTTCTATACAAAGATAAAATTAATTTATGCTTGTATGTTATAAACTCGACGCCTTGCAAAGAACGATGTTGTGGTAATGTGAGTAGAGTAATGGATAATTACACATATGTCCTCGTTCAATGAATAGATAGAGCATCTATTGAATGGGTACTCAAAACATAGTGTTGATGCTGAGGCGGCGCTTGCGCTTTGAACATAGAGTATAGACTTACAAGTGTGACGACAGTACGTTAAAAATTTGGAAACTTATGATGGACGAATGAGGTTTTCTCAGCTTAGATATGTAACATCATAGATGTTAGAACTTAGATATCCGCAAAATATGCTGGTGTTTTAAAAGTAATCCTGTTTATTTAATAAGTATTTCATTCGTACTAAAAGCTGTAGCCGGAACAATTTTATTTGTTAGCTATACCGCGTGTTAGTTTGATCTATTAAATTGTAGTGTTTCAAAATATCTAGTACTATGGTGAAGTAGGTATATGATAATTAACATCTATCTGATATTCACTAGAATCTTGCGTCTATGTTGTCACGCCAACTAGTGGCTGAAATAAGCACTTTTCATATTGCTAGTAACTTGGCAGTTGGATGTTACGTACACACATCAAATAACCTAAAGCGCACGGATTGATAGTTATAGGGCTGTCTCCATGTTTCTTGTATTGTACAAATATACCAAGATACGTTGTTAGTGTCTGAAAAACTTCCGGGTGTTCAAAATTGACAGATTTACGACTCTATCAATTTAGTCTCTTCGTACATGTCATTGTACGCACCCATTGTGGACTGACGGCTTGGGTGGCGGGGAGACGCTGGATACAAGTGACTCGTACTCGTGACCTATTGAACTCTATGGGGGAGGCCCATGTCAGTGGACGTCATCTGACTATTGATGATGATAATTAAGATATTACGCACGTAAAAAATGCTATAGGGCATATTTCCAAAATTATGCACCAAGAAGGAAATAAAAGGACCGGAGTTCGTATTTTCGGTAAATAAAAATATTTATATATATTTATCATTGTAGTTATAACTAAACATGAGAAATAATATCAGATTTCCATTTAATTTTTCTCAAATCATAACTCAACGGACCTAGTATAATACAGCAAATTTTTGGGGCGCATTTTCTGTAAAGGAGGAATGCATTACATGTCTCTCGTACTTTAGTTGAAAAATACATCTGCCCCTGTTCTCATTTAGTGGAGACGATTTTTTATTGTTGTATTATTACTTTTTGAATGAGTAAGTTTATTCATTTCGGTGCTTTTTTAAATTTAGTTTTAGAATATTATTTACTTAATATATACATGTATTTACCGACTTCGAAAATGACTAAATTCCAATAATTCTTCATTTTTTTTTATGTAAATATTAATTATAAGTATTACAATATAGACTATAAACACGTGGCATTGCCAGCTTATGCCATCTCTTAAGGTGGGGCCAAGGGTTAGGGTGCGCACCTGACCCCGTTGCACCACCCCAATGTCGAAGGGGGCTGATCTATGTTGTCGGATCGGTTTCCGTCCGACGCGGGTACTCACCGTGCATGGTTGCTTCGGTGAATATCTGTGTAAGACGGCCCGCAGGGAGCCGACGACTCGTTGTCACGATTGTGATTCGGCGGCGGACTCGGCTCAGCACACCTCCAGTTGTGCCCGAGATGGGCGGCGCTGCGTCACGATCTGACATCAGTTGTCAGAGGGGACTTGTCAAAGTCGAGCATCATCGTCGCGATGGTCGGCAGCGACGAGTCCTGCCAGGCGATGGCTTCCTTCTGCGAGTACGTCATGTCCCAGAAGGAAGCCGATGAGCGTGTGAGATAGGAGGCTGCTGACGCGGCCTCCCCCCACCGACGACGAATGGGGGTACGAAAGAGGCGCTATATGCAGCGCCTCCAGTAGTGCCCCTGTGTTCCGTGTCGGGCCGGGATGGGAAACCGGTCCACTAATACACGGCGTCGTGGGGACTGTCATAGCGTAGTCGGACATTCCCCGAGGAGGTGAAGTCTGGCCTTTTCGCCGAGGCCAGCCTGTCGCTGGAGGGGTCCTGTTGCCTGCAGATCCGTGACCCTCCACTAATAGCGACTGAAGGCTCCCGTAGTGGTTTAGTTGGTATTGCTACCCAATGCCCGAGTCTAACATAGGTCTGAGGGTCTACCCGGGCTCCCAGGTATCATGCATAAATGCATTCCCCGTCGTCACCAAAAAAAAGGTTGTCGGATCGGTCCCTCTATTTTGGAGGAGTCCCTCATAAGGGACTGGCCAGTCGCCGAGGTGCCCTGTTGCAGATGCGGGGGCACATCAGTTTAGGCGGCCGACGGCACCCGAAGGATTTTAGTGGGTATTCTGTTCATCCACGAGACCCACACACCCATAGGATCTCACCCGTTGGCGTGCGTAAATGCATTTCCCCGCAACTTGTTGTGACTAATTTCCTGTACGTTACCTACTTATACGTGCGCAATACCTATAATTACATTAAAAACATTAAATAATCCGCGGTGGTTTTCATGACTGTCTTTTCTTTTGCTTTTTTTTTTTCAAATGTTTATTTATTATTTTTCTAGACATTTTATTCCAAATTTTAATATTTTAAATTTTCTCGTGATCGATACAATTGATACGACGTGAAATTATGGACTGCATTTGTCAGTCGGCAAAGGTGGTAACTTTTGAAGTAGTTCAAATCATGCGTTCTTTGTTCCGACGAAAGGCGAGACCAAACTTCCAGATATACGATAACTAATTTGGAGTAGCGATCGTTGGAGTGTCTTCAATACTATGGGTATGGACCTCCGGACCAAGCTCCAATAGACTACCATATTTTTAGCATTTGGACAATTTCTTACTCGGAAAAAAATACAACTCTGATGATGCAGTTCGACGCGCCCTCATTTTTTTTTCATTTTTCTTCTTTCTGTCTTAATATCTGTGTTTAAGTACAAATATTTATGTTTATGTGGGTCACATAAATGTCAGAGCTTAATTTATAGATGGCTGTGTAATTCACGGTGGAAATGTAATAATAAAACGTATATTTGACGTGACATTAAACTTTTGACGACACCAGCATTAAATAGCTACCTGTGTGTTCCCTGCAGTCTTTAAAAAAAGAAAAAAGTTAAAGCTACACATGATTTAGCTAAAGCTAGCTACCATAAAATATTACAAAATTCAAAAGGTGGTCAATGCACCAAGAATTGCCTACACATTGACACTGTCAGCACACTTGCTGAGCGGTACGCTTAACACGAAACTTGCTATCGTCTTCACATTATTGCGACACACATCACTCACTGCTGGTCATCTCCACAGAAACTGTGGGGGGTTACGGGCATCGAGGCGAACCTCATAACCCGGGTTGGGTCGCAAGGGGACGACTATCCCCTCGGTAACGGGGCCGCAATAAAATTGCGCTAAAAGGCCGCGTACAGGCAAGGGGATAGGCAACTGCCCTGTGGCACTCCGGCACGTATGGCCTTCACCGAGGAGTGCCTCCGCTCCACCGCTACCCGGAAGGTCCTACCTTCCAAGAATGACGCCACTAGTCTCACAAACGCCGGCCGGACGCCGGCGTCCACCAACTTGTACAGGAGTCCCGGGTGCCACACCCTGTCGAAGGCCTTCTCCATATCGAGAAAGATTGCGACAGAGTGTCTCCCCTTGTTCATCTCTACAGACAAGTGGTGGATCACCCGCGTCAGTTGCAACGTGGTCGAGTGGCCGCTCCGGAAGCCGAACTGTTCGTCCCTTATGGGAATGTACAGCTTCAGCCTCCGAAGCAGAAGCCTCTCGAACAACTTGGCGATGTGGGACAGCAGCGTTATCGGCCGGTAGCTTCCAGGCAGGCTTCGGGGCTTGCCCGACTTCGGCAGAACGATGACCCTCCCCTCTTTCCAGGTCTCCGGAAAGTGGGCCGTCCGGAGAATGCCACTTGCGATCTGGGTGAGAGCCACGACTGGTCGCCTAGGCATTATCACCAGCGCTGTGGGGGGGATGTCATCGGGGCCTGGAGCTTTGCG
Organism: Eumaeus atala; assembly: GCA_017140195.1. NCBI lineage: Eukaryota > Metazoa > Arthropoda > Insecta > Lepidoptera > Lycaenidae > Eumaeus > Eumaeus atala. Next base: position 179,016 of record JAFELO010001809.1, read on the forward strand.
CCTCGAGAGGCGAAGTGCGACTTTCCGCAGCTCAGAGGGGGAAATGAAATCCTTCCCGCTGAGTGGCGGGGTCGGGCTCTGAAGGAGCTCTCGGATGCGGCACTCCACCTGCTCGTAATGCTCTGCGAACGACGGCGCCGCTGGGTGTGGTGAAAACTGCGTGTGTAGATGTGATGCGAACGCCTCGGCGCGAGCCTGCGCTCTGTAGTGTTTCGCGCCTGTAGTGTCTAGAAGTGGAGTGATGGTGGTCTTTGGTCTCGTGAGACGTCTGTTGAAGGCGTGCAGGCTGGTGTCGTTTTCGCTGGCATGGAAGACTGTACTCTCCCAGCCTGCACACAACACTCCCTCACCTTCGCAGACCAGACCAGACCAGAGAGAGGATCGACTGGGCCGTCTATCAGGATAGCCTAGTCGACTTCACCATCGCCGGGCAACTGTCTACTCCGGGCGAGGTGGAGGCCGCCGCTCGACTCTTCACGGAGAAAATCCGGGAGGCGCGGGCGGCGGCGACCACCGTCGTACCGGTGACAGCGCGCCGGCGGGGTGAGCTCCCCCCAGCCTACTGGCGGACCTGCAGAGGAAACACCAGATGAGGAAACTCTGGGCCCGTACCCGCTGTCCGAGAATCAAGGCACAACTTAACAAGCTGGCCGAGGAACTGTCTGCGACACACATCAATCTACAATCCACAATCCTACAGCTAACACATTGCCATAGGGACATTTTACATGTAAATTTCTTGTAGGGACACAATTCTGTTACATAATGTTATATCGGTAGGTACACCAACGCGTAACAGCTTATAGTTTTAATCACTCAAAAAAAATTGACATGAAAAAAAACTGGAAAACCAATCAGTATCAGTATACCGGTTCAGGGTAAGCGGTCGAGCGCGTAATAACACTGGCCGGTCAGCAGTTTCCAGAATTAGGAGGTATATACATCCACAGTCGTAATCACCGCTCTGTCAAGAATCAGCATCCAGACATCCGTGGCGATATCGAATAATCCACTCGCTATAGACGACGTCGGTAGGCATACCGATCGTCACTAAACCTCTTGTACCAAAATGTCAATCAGCATCGCGAAGAGACAACTCATAAGTGCAGCTTAGGAACTCGCTCACAACATCCATCTCATTTAAAATGCTCTTAAAAGCGATGTATGGTCTAATCACTGTTCCATTCCTCCTCTTGAAATTAATTTGCTTTTGTAATTTTACCTCCGCCATGTGTATTTCAATGTTCTTAATGTACTAATTATTGCTATCCATACCATGAACTTCACTTTGTATCGCTTTAGGCCAAAAATTACGTCGCGCTGCGTGTTCATATCACGTCGGGGTCACATTTAGAAATAGAAAGAAACTTTATTGAAGAATTTGGGGTACACTATTATACTTTTTTTTTCAAACATTAATTAAATTCATAAAATAATAATAATATATACATACAACCAACCTATAACACATGGTATACACCTTTATCAAATAATAACAGATTCATAACAATAACGAATAGTAGTTAGTAGATTAATTTTCAGAGGTTATTTATTACCAAGGAAAAATGCACAACAGTGTAACACAACTCTTAAAAAGAAAACCACTCAGTGAATTAGCTATGGTTACCTTTATAGACAACCACAGTCCTGGTATTATGTGACCTCAGAAAATGTGTGACGACACAGTTTACTTAGAGATTAACATAATAGATTAATTACGAATAGAGATAAACATAATAAAATCTATCTTGCTTTACGAAGAAGATTGTAAAGTTAAATTTCATGTAACTAAATAGTTACATTTTATGTATATTATAAACGCGGACTACGTCTGAATTTATAAAAAGTTTAAAAAATTAATTTTGTTTAGTATTAGATATATAGCATTAATTCAATTCCTTTTTTTTGTTTTTTTTGTACCTACAATTATCACATGAGCACGATTCAATGTTCTTAATTTACTAATTATTGTTATCCATTGTATGTGGGATTTATAGTTCATGGTGGATGTTAAATAATAAAATGTATATTTGATGTGTGTTTATTTAGTTGCAAACATCTGGAATGACAACTCTGTGCCGACTGATCTGCGTACGTTAAACTTTCGACAACACCAGAATTAAATAGCTATCTGTGCATCCACTAAATGGCTAAATTAACTAACACTTTGTATTGGTAATTTGTATATAATGGTTACGTTCGTCGGTTAGAGAACAGGCTCTTCATACCTCTACCTTGACAAGTATTGTATCCAACGCTGGTGATGACTGAAATACCCAATATTATTTTATGTTTTATTAATACTTTTGATTTTTTTTCAATAAATGATTATAAAGGTTATTATTGTTTATTTGCTCTCTAAACATTCTACCCAAACAATACATTTAAACTTTAATTATAATAGGACGTTAAGAACATACGGTATCAAACACTTTAGACTATAACTCAGTGTCGTATAAAAAATATGTCTTCCATGTTATGGTTCTAATGGTAAACTACTGTCAAAATGACACTGCTTTCAAAATCCGACTAAGGGTCAATTCATACTAGCGCAGAGTCGAAGCGCATCGAAGCGTCAATCCGAAACTTAATATAGCAAATTCACCCTTATTTCCACAATGTAATGCACATATTTCTTCCAAGGAAAAAAAGACGCGCGAATTCACGCGCATCCTAGGGAATTCGCGCGCCTGCGCGCGAGCAACTCTGATTGGTGCGCGCGCATTCGCGCGAAGCCAAGCAGCTATTAGGCGAACTACGCGCCGTCTGGTCAGTCGGCAATCGGAATCGGACGGAAACTGTCTTGTGTCGAAGTGAATCACAATGGAAAACGACGAGAAATTAATAAGCAACATCATAGCAAGATCAATGTCAACCATTTTATACGAGTTTCAACAACGGGATTCAACTGGCAACTGGTGTCCATCACTAATGCCACGAAAAAGCGCGCATTCTCGCGCCATGAATTGACCCTAAATCATGTGTATGATTAGCTTTGCAAAAAATATGTTTATCTCATATCTCTACAACTCATTTACAACTATATATTGTCCCAAGGACGATTTTGAAAGAAATGTGAGCATGAAATCTTGTATACTTATAAAGCAAAGTGTGACTTATTAAAAATAAGTTTATAAGCAATACCTTCTCTTATGCCAAGAGAGACCGAAAGATGAAAATTCAAACATAAATCTAAATTTATATTTGTGATATTAAATTAAAAAAAAAATCATATTATTTTGTAATTTTTATCTTTATAGGCCCCCTTAGAATCCATGTAAGTGTAGAAAGACAGAGTTCGGTAAAAGGTGTTAACATAAACCTGCAGTATCATACTATATTTCGATTGGTATGAATACCGATTTAATTAATCTATTCTATTTATCTGCCGAATCTATTGTCCCTAGGTATAGAGCTGTTTCAAACTTTTATCTTTTCTGTACCCCATACAGTATTTGAGTGTAGCCCCAAGCCCATAAATATTCCTTCCTCTATTTCTTCGTTCCATACCTGAAATATTCTGGATTCCTACATGCAACTTATTGTATCCTCCAAGTGCTCCCTTGAGGAAAATAAAAAACTCTCTCGTAAAAGGAAGGAAAATAAAAAACGTCTCCCGCAGCCTGTGTGATGCAACTGGCTTTTAGATAACAAGCAAGGATCGACAGCGCCAACCACTGGGAAACGATTTAAAGTGATCACATGCTTATGCGCGCATCACGTATTTTTTTTTTGCACACGACGAAAACAAGCCGACGTAAATAAAATCAAGATACATTATGTATGCGATTTACTACTTCCCTCCTTGTTTCTGCACTTGCAACACTTGTTACAATTTTATTGTATGGTAAGATTGGGTCTGATCGTGATAAGCGCAACGGGTGTATTTCCTAACTTTACAAAGACTAATGAGAATTTATACGGATTTGGTACGTTAGTTTATTATGCAAATGCCATATAATTACAATATTGAGAAACGAAATTGATCGTGCTTATCACCAGCCCTTACCAGTTCACTATTGGACTGGGTCTCATCAATGAACACCAAGACGACTCGTTTCCCGCCAGTCGTATATAAAATTGTACTTAGTATTGATACTTTCATGACAGTCTCCTATTACTATTGCATAGTGTTAGAGCATACGAGGGCAAGCAAGCAAGCCGATTGTCTTAGTGTCTACCGAAGTCGGCATCTGCACAATCTGAACCTCAATGGTTAGGCGAATGGGGAAGGCACATAATACCGATTGGATCAGGAAGCGTTAGTGCGATTTTAACAGAAATTTTAAATTCTTCTCGTGAGCATAGCTTCAGGATGGGTGCTGTACCCATCCTAAAGCTATGCTCACGCGAAGAATTTAAAATTTCTTGAAAAATCTCACATTTATTGTTATATATATAAAACAACAAAAAAAGGAATTGAATTAATGCTATATATCTAATACTAAACAAAATTAAATTCTTAAATTGTTTTTTTGTTTTGGGAGCATTATGATATATCCATGTTTCATCTACTGTTACATAACGCCGCTAAAAACTCGTTAGTATCACACTTAAGCAGCGCCAAACACTCCGAAGAATCGTCCACTCGACGTTGCTTCTGGTTAATAGTGAGCAAACGCGGCGCCCATCGCGCGCAAAGCCTTTTCATTCGCAAATGTTGGTGTAAAATGTTAAAAACAGGAAATGCTTACTGTCTCTGCTATCTGCCGCAACTTGAAGCGCCGATCATTCAAAATGATTTTTTGAATCTTTTTGATCATGTCCACCCACGTCACTTCATTCGGCCGGCCAGACCTGTTGGCGTCTTCGCAGCTCTGTCTCCCACGTTTAAAATCAAATATTCAATGCAGGAGCAGTATTACCTAAAACACTGTCTAGCTTGATTTCAGTCTGGGTTGCTGTTTTCCCTACTTTATTATAATACTTAACTATAAAACTTTATCACCGTACGATTTTCGTTTCTTTCCATTGTTGAGAAAATTTACGGCAGAGAGAGCTCTAGGTCCCCTCCTACAAATTCTATCAGTTCGAATAAATTCAGATTTGGCGTTCTATTTTCGAAAAGACAGAATATAATGTAATAAATTTTGTTGGCCTATATTTTTTAAGTTCGTCTTTTCGGCCCGTTATCAATCAGCACTCGTATATCGATAAAAGTATAGGGATTTTTTAAATATCAGTAGGGATAATAGTTTACGATAATAATAATACTACATAGATACCACATATCTTTGATAATAAATATAAATATGTTAGACTATGATTCGGAACCTAAAGGAAAAAGTGCGTACCCCTATTGTCTTTAATTTAGACTACTTTCAGTTAATCTTACATATTATTGCCCTTCGCTTTTATAAAATATTGCGTATACATAAATTGTGTTTTCCACAAGTTTTTTTTATATAAACACTATTGATATTGTTAAGATTGCGGAACTAAATACAGAAGTACTAGAAAAACACTATATTTTTTTTAATTTGTCCGACATATCAATATATCGATACTCGTTATATGAACCGAAGGGCAATATTGCTGTTCTTATAACTATCGATATATCGTTATTTTATCTCACTAACGGCATCACTAGTACCAGTCACGAAATTAGGTAAATAAATAATATAGGACAGTTTTGATCGTTGAAATCTATGAATTCATCTTAGTTTCAGTGTAAGAATTATTTGCATGATAAGCAACAGTACCTACCAGTGGCGTAGTAATACATTTGCAGAATAACGACATTAATTAAAGGGCGCCATCTTGATATAAATTGATGGATTGTCAATATAGAAAAATATGTAAAGGGTAACAACCTAACCGAAATTAAAAACTTTGTGCACGTAATACAGTTCGTTATACTACCTACTTTTTTTTAATAACATCTATAATTTTTTCTGTAAAAAAAGTGAAATGGTACAAATCCACACGTAAAATTGACCGTCTTCTTTAATACGTTACAGGATTTATGACCATACCTCACGTTTACTCACATTGTGTATGGGTTTAATGTCTTATCAAATATTACGAGCACAAATAAGACCTACTTACATATCTACAAATGGAGCAAGTTACGTATGATGGAACTGCACCACAATGGTGAAAGATAAGTTACTTGGAGTGAATCGAACCATGAACCGAAAGTGTGGTGTTTGCATGCGAATACTTCGCGTCCCAGTCCGGTTCTGTCTACTGCAGGCTTCACTTGTCCAGGGTTCTTTGAAAGTGAATTCAAATTGCGCAATCGGTCATTTCGCAGGCCGTTGAACTTGTGTCAGTGGCGTACGTTATTTCTGATACGGTATGTATAACGTGCATGCATTATTTTGTAGCGTTTGGTGGTAAGAGATTGATACTATTAAGTTAACATTTAAACTTTAGATAGATGTGCCACGCTGCTTTGCCTGCGTGAAATCCCGGAGCTTTTGTTCGGGATGAATATTAATTTTTATCTTATTCCAGATGGTAATCTATGCCAAGTTTTAATCCAATTTCATCAGTGGTTTTTGTGTAAAAGAATATTAAACATACTGCATATATGCAGACTTTCGCATTTGTAATATACAATATTATATGTAAGTGTTGCCCGCGACTTCGTCCGCGTGGAAATACAGGAACAACTTTCCTACGTTAGTCTTTCTATAGCTCAAGTGTTATTCTGGTACACAAAATATGAATTACAAAGTTTCATCGAAATTTCTTTAAGTTTTGGCGTGACAGATTAACAAATATCCATACTTCCATCCAAACTTTCGCATTTATAATCAGTACTAGCGATCCACCCCGGCTTTGCCCATGAATAAATTATACACTAAAACCTTCCTCGGGCATTGCTCTATCTTCACTCCAGCACTAGTGGGACAGGCCTAGAGAATCGACTGCCATACATCACGATCCTTACATACCTGTCCCGCCACCTCCACTACTAGTAGGATATATTATTGTACATACCTGTAGCGCCACCTCCTCTACTAGTAAGATATATTATTGTACATACCTGTCCCGCCACCTCCACTACTAGTAAGATATACTATTGTTCAGTAGGTCTAATTCGGTTTATTTTATAGATAACTACAGGTCACCCGAGTGAAAGATCTAGTGAGACAATGAACTAACACCTCCAGGGCTTATCAAACTGGAGTTCATAAATATCCAAGGGATCATCAATTTATCGAAGAGAAACTACAAAATAAAATCGGATTACTTATTGAGATAGTGGACAGAGCAACAGTCATCTAGTTCAAACAAACTTCTTAAATTGGCTACTTTTATTTATTTGATTCTTAAAAGGAATTATGCTTTTTAATTGTACGTCTAGCGAAAATTTGCACCGTAGATGCTAATGCTTCCAAGGTCAACGATTTTAAATACGTCCAAGGCATTGTAGGTATTTAGTAGTTAAGAAATGTCATTTTTTAGCCTCAGCTCTTGTTACATTTAATTAGTGACCTCAAAAACTATATACATGAATATTTAAATTAAAAACAGTCTCAGCGTTAGTAGTTTCATAGAGATAATCATAAAATGTTTGTGACACCGGACTAACATCAAGTTCTACGAGTTTCTAGTTTTTTTTTTTCTTGTGTTTAGTTTGTTTTTTGTATAGACACCAAAATGTGTTGTAACAATATTTTGAATACTTTGACGGTACAGCTAGAGGTAATAAAACATTAATAAAATGATTTGTGTATGTGTGTATCTTACTGTGTCTGATATCGGTATTCACTAATCGCCGGTTCTACTGTCTCAAGGTTAATTCCTCAATTGCGCAGAATGAATAATGCGTACCATCAAGGTAGTGTTATCCTATTCTCAAGTACGTGTCCAAAAAAATTTCAACCAGTAATATTTATAAGCACAGTTTAAAAAGTTATATCTCGATTTTAGAATAACGATGATTCTAAGTCTACCATTGTGGTCTGGTGCTGAGAGATCCGTGGCACCTAAACAAAGGCCGGTGCCCGCGGGTTTTTAGTGGTAATTCTTTTTATTCGCGAATCTGACAATCCCAATGGATACCACCGAGAACAGGTCACGAAAATATCTGTATCACTGCAGTGTAATAGTAGTATAACTCAAGTCTGCTCAGCTTTTTTAATCGTTATAAATAGTGAACGATTTCGAACAAAAGGTGATACCAGAAACCTAACGATGATTTTAAAATATCTATGAATTTAACGACACACATCACATTGCTATCCGTTCTCTGCCTCGGAAAGTGACTCCTTCATTCCACCAGGCAGTCAGCTTCGCACATCTCTTTCTTTCCTTAGCGACGCTGAACATTTTCGTAACATGACAATATGCGTCGACTTTGTTTTTTTTTACTTTCTGATCCTGATCAATGCATCAACAAATATACATACAATGCGGTCCGGTTGATGTATATTTCTCAAAATCGACGCACGCCTGGCCTATATAGTGCATTAAAACATACATACAAGTCTGTTTAGCTGTCTAGCTACACATATACACATATAACCTTCATTTGCGTTGCGCAGTCGTATAAAATAACTTACACACGGATACTGCAGTAACATAATATTACAGTCAACTACACAATCAAGTATCATTTCGATCATTGGGCTTGTTTTTTTTGGAGTCGAACAAATGAGCAGTCGGAAGTCTTTTGGTGTAGATCGCTGTGCAGATGTGCAGTCCTACTTTCCTCTTCCCGTCCAATGGGTCACTGGCTGCTCACAAGACACACGAAATGCGACTGCTAAGCTGGTTGATACCAGCGTATATACCAGTGTGAGCGAAATGTGACCTCCTCGATGCCGGCCCAGTTGGGCTACAAGTCAGCATGGCATTACCTAGCTTACACTTGTTTTGCACTTTTTAATTTTGCACCTTATTATTTAATTATTTGTGTACCGATTCTAAATGGGGTCTATTAATTGTATAAGCAAAGTGCCATAATATGCCAATAACATGCGAAACAACTTAGAAATAACATCTACCTGGCCAAGAGAGTGGTGTATTGAGGTCAGTGAATCAAAATCGGTAGGCAGAGGCAACATTTACCACTCGAAGACATACCTATCCGCTAACAACTCTGAACGGTGTCCAGCTCATATAGGTAATATAGATAAAAGGGAAGCCAAAACGCCGTCTAAGTCGAACGAGGCAGCAAAAGTGACTCACTCTCTGTCTCTCATTTTCAGTCTCATTGCTCTTTGCGCATTACGTATGCGAGATTAGGTAGACAAACTTGTAATGCATTTTCTTCTTCCTTCTCTATATGCATACCAACGCGGGCACTCGCCGTCATAAGCATGCCTACCGCTTCCCTTCTCTATCTATGGTATAAATGATCTATAATAATTAATTATTAAGTTCGCCGGGTCAGCGTGTGATCTATGTTAGTCCGTTATAAAATCCATGTGGTTATATAGTCCAACTCAAATACAGAAATTCTGCAAAGATTCCAGTGAAAAAAATATAGAGAATGATAATAGGTAGTTACCCTGATATTTGTGTAGCTAACTAGTGACTCCACCGCGAAATAGGAACCGCAACTATGAAAGAGGAAATAGTGACTTAGGAGACAAATGGGGGACCTACCACCTCGGATGAGATAATATGGGACATAATTAAAATACTATCGATGATCTGACCGGGGTCTAGATCTAGAGAGTCAGAGGGATAGATCCCCGCTCTTCAAACTCGGGGGCGCGTGGTCATCCAAAATATAAGAAGATCAGCAGTCATTCGCATAATTTGTTCCTTAATTGATTTCTCTGTCTAGAATAACCGAACTACTATCAAAATATTTAAAATCAAGTGTAAACTTACCATAAGATTGTTTTATATGGAAAATTTATAGTAAAATGTGACGTTTTCATAAGTGCCATCGTTCTCCGATACCATGAGTCATGAAAGTTAATTTCGGAATTGCATTACAATGAAGCTATGTGATAAGACTAAACCGGGTGAAGCCGGATACGAGCGGCCAGTAATATGTGTCAAGGTCGAACATTTAGCTGTAACTTTACCGATTCAAATATGAAATCATGTCGAATTTACCGCAACAGTGCTCATGCTAAGAGCACGCGCCTCTGCGACTCGCTGGAGACAGTTATGCATGAGATAATTGCGTAACTGGCACATATTATCTCGTCTCGAACACTGATCTCAAATGATCGTACTTTTCTGTTATAACAACTATAAGCATAGATTTTTAAACCCAACAAGCCTTAGGAACTGAAGAATGCATGCTTCCATTCCCTATTCGATGACTCACCACTCATCCAAGTCTGTTACAGATAGTTATAAAACATACATGTGTAACTAATGCTTTACGTAACCTTCATAACAGAGGCGTCAGTGACGCAGTAGGAGTTACAGATTGTAAATAAGAACAATAGCAAGTAGTGAAAGTGCAGCTGAAATGCCATTCTACTATATTTTGCTGACCATTGTCTAAAGCGTTACATACAAAACTGTCCTTGACGTAACCGGATGATAAACTATTGTCCATAGAAGGAAACGCGATTATGGTTAGCAAGGTTGTAAATTAATTACTCGTGAAAATTGTTTTCCGCCTACCGGAAAATCCTGCTAAGAAAAATCAAAACAATGCAATGCCTGATTATATGAGGTTTGGCACATTAATCATTGAATCGACTGGCACTTAGTTCGCTCTGCTGTGGTGATATAATTTTACATTTCAAATGTAGGTACGGTTATACCTACATGTCATTAGTTTAAGTTTCGCAGCAGATACAAATAATTGTTTCGAATCGATCCATTACGGCGCTTGATTACATTTACTACCTTATTTACCCACTACTGGTATGAAATGAAAATTGTTTGGTAGGGGTATATATACCTTTATTGACTGTAATAATTTATATCTCTATCTACAACATGTACCAGCAGTTATACTACTACCACAGCATTCAATAAAATATACATACTTGTGGTAGTGGCGCCATCTATTTAACGAGACAATTTCTATGTCCTAAGTCATATATTTGTGAAGTGAACATTTATGTATACAGAAATAAAGTTAAGCTACTCATGTTTTAATAGACGTTACCATTGCCCTTTGCATAATTTACAGCATTCAGCAGTAAGTTGATCCGTAAACTCAGTCTGATATATTTTAGGAACTATATGAACTCTATGGAGCTATCAGAATAAAATGTATAAAGATCAGTGTCTATTTGAACTGTAGGTATTACTATACCTTATATACTTACATTACTATGTAAGGCTAGCAAGAAGTAGGCTTTGGCTCTTGGATTTCTCGTTTGACCCCTGTGCTAAAAAAGGGGACAAACGAACACTAAGGCCCTTTTAATAACTAACAACGTGGGCTATTCTGACGAATAATGCTATTTTTCCATAGAGATAATATATCATTATAGATAGAGAAGGGAAGCCAGCCCAAATCGCTCGACTCGTAAGTCGTAACTCAACATACACCATAGCTATGAGTTTGCCGCAGTAAGAAACGAGCGAGAGGCACTCCGGCCGTGAGGAACACTGCCTCTTCCTAAATTTGTTCTATTAATAAAAACTTTTTTTCCAGGAGAGCACGTATCCGGGTGTAAAACTAAGTGTATTATAATGATGCAACAATGATAGTTCATAAGGAATGGATACTAAAAGTGGAGGAACGTCTCTATGGGTAATATGCTTACTTATAGCCCAAGCTTCCTGTCAGACAACATGTCCACCTCCCGAGAATATTCAACCTTGCATATGTACACATCGCAACGGCGATTTACAAGTATGGTGAGTACTCTATTATATTATTTGGAATTGTAAGAAGTAAAAGATACGCATATTGACGTAGGTAGTCATTTACGTTTAGATAAACTGGTTCTGATTAATTAAACCGCCTAGTAATATAAAAAAAAAACTATTTTCAGGTGTACTCACAGCGATTTGATGCAGGTGTCAAAGGGTTTACAAAATAGTGGAAAATATATCACCAAAGAACTTGATGAGATCATCATTGAAAATAATTACTTACCATCGTTACCTGGCAAAGTGTTTCAAAATGTAAAAATATTAAGACTTATGCTAAGAAATAATGGATTGGAAAGAGTATCAGCAGCATGGTTAGAATCGCAGGAAAATAGCATGGTCGAAATATACATAGTCGAAAATGATCTGAAAAGTATTCCAGCAGAAGGATTCATGAAATTACAAAATCTACAAGCACTAACAATACGATCCAATAGTTTGAAACGAATTCCAACATTGATGAATATGCCTAAATTAATTTACGTAAATTTTCAATCAGAAAGCTTTAATATTATCAAAGAACACACATTTAATAATCTACCAAATTTAGAAAAGCTCATAGTCAAAGGAAGCATAAACCTGCATTCGCTTAGAGAAAACGCTTTTTATAATTTACCGAAGCTAACAAAACTTGAGATAACAAGCTGCGGTATAAACATTGTACATATGAGGTCCTTTTCCATGCTTCCAAGTTTAAGCGAGTTATCTTTGAGTGATAACAAAATATCTGACGCCACAATGATTAGTAGAGCGACTAGAGATCTGCCCATGTTGTCAATTATAAATTTAAACAATAATCAAATAAGCAAATTAAATGAAGGAGCATTTGTAGATCAGCCTATGTTAGAAACTTTATATTTGGCCAGTAATAATATTGATGTAATCCAACATGGAGCATTCCATAGAGTGCCCAAGTTGAGAGTGGTAGATTTAAATTACAACAGAATTATAGGAATACATCCAGAGTCTTTTTTACAGCAGTCGAGTAGTGGAGTAGAAGAGTTATATCTTGTAGGAAACAAAATTATGCACGTATCTGAGTTTAGATCAATACTAGATACTTTGCCGAGAGTAAAGTTTTTAGATTTAAGCGATAATTTGTTACAAGAGATTCCCAGAGGCGCACTCAGAGGTCATCCTAATTTAGAAATTTTGCGTTTAAATAAAAATAATATTAAATTCATACAGACAGATGCATTTATAGCCATGCCTGCATTACGAGAACTACATTTAAATAACAATTCACTGAGCGATTTGAATGATGGCACATTTTGGAATTTGCCAGCACTAAAGGGACTGGATTTGTCGAATAACTATTTTCGACGATTACAACCAAAACTATTGCAAAATCTACCATCTCTGAGGAGAATAAACTTAAGCAATAATTTACTAGCAGTAATAGACCCATTGACTTTTTTAGAATCTCCATTTTTAGAATATGTTAATATATCGGGCAATAGCTTAGTTTCCATACACCCGGCTACTTTTAGAAATTTGGCAAATTTGTTTGAAGTAGATGCTAGTACTAACAGGCTAATAGAATTTCTCCCTGGTTTACCCAGAGGGATTGAACAGTTATATTTAAAAAGAAACCAAATAGTAAATCTTCCTATGCCACCGTCTCCTGATTTGGACTTACCTTCTCTAAGAACTTTAGATGTCTCTAACAACGGAATACAAAAAATAGCCTATGGGACACTGAAAACACTTCGCAATTTGCGTCGACTCTACATGAAAAGAAATGGTCTAAGGCAAATCGAAACAATGACATTTAACGATTTGATAAATATAGAAGTACTGGACCTAAGTGATAATCAGATAATTAGTATCCATCCAAAAAGTTTCACCGAGCTGACGCATTTGAAGCAAGTTTATTTACACGGCAATCATATTCAAGATTTTGATTTAATGGCGTTAAAAAATAGTGCGACATTATCAATTTTAGATTTAAGTAACAACAAATTAAAAAGCCTTAGCCCTAATACTCCTGGCTTCAGTGAAGCTTTAAATGTGAAACTGCTGAACATTTCGTCTAATAATCTATATGATTTGCCAGCTACATTGAACGTGTTTTCGAAACTTGATGTTTTAGATGCCAGTAATAACCACATCAAACATTTCGACGAAAACGCTATAAACAATATAAATACATTGACACAAATAAAGATTCATAGTAACAAGTTAAATGAATTACTACCAAGAAGTTTCCAGGATCTTACAAACCTTGAATCAATAAATATAGAGAATAACCAAATCGAAACAATCCATCAACTAGCCATAACAAATCTTTTAAATTTGTTAACGATACACTTGAACAGTAATCATATAGTCGATATACCGGACAAAGCCTTTTCTAATCTCCCAAAGTTAAGGATACTGGAATTACAAGGAAACCGGATACAATTTATCTCAATGAAAGCTTTTGACAATGTTCCGATTTTACAATATCTAAATTTAAGTAATAATCAGTTATCAAATATCGACAACTCGGGAATAAGACAGTTAACGTCGTTAGAAGTTCTGGACATGAGTTTCAACCGTTTGACCAGATTAAATAAAGATTCCTTCCTGTACATGGAATGGCTAGTTGAGCTCAATCTGAACAACAATCTCATTTGTTATATTAGTGGTCAACCGTTCGACTTCATGCCACGGCTTAAAGTATTGTCATTGCAACGCAATAAACTAACGTATGTTGGGGAAAATTCATTTTCAAAACTAAGAAATAATATTGCTATTTTAGACATCGACGGTGAGTAACACTTTTTATTAATTATGTAATTACGAATAGGTAGATTGGCTGAAACTCCTCTGAACTCAACAAACAGAGAAGGGCAACTCTAACCGTGAAAGAGGTTGCGCCTTCCTAGCGTAATATACTTAACATACCTATCAAAGAATGGCTCCAAAAATGCTCCACACATATTTGTGATTACTCCATATAATGCACAAATTTGTTGAATTAGTTGTTATTCAAGTACTAAGTATACTTACAGGGAATTTGATGGGGGAGAGTAGGATCCTCAGAGTCGTTTATTAGGTGAACTGTTGCTTTGAGTACTTAGGTAATAATTTATTTAATCAGAATAACCTATATTATTTTAGAATAAACAGACCTAAATTTTAGCAAACCCTACTTCTTTCTTTCTATTACTTATTAAGAAATGGTTTTTTTTTTCATTTATTTAATTACCATTCATTATTACGACTTAACGGTAGTACATTTCCACTTGCTTAAATGCTTCAAGTGTTTTCATTATCGAGAGAGACTACGAAATGCATCGCGACATGGCATTATTCTCCGAATTCTGCAATTTCAGATTCGAAAAACGCATTTGAGCAACTATTTTTTGATACATAATCAGAAAAATCTATGTGTAATTGTACTAATTAGTGATCCACTTTGTCATTACTCAGAGATTTTTCAATGGTAGAGAGTAGTGGCGACATCTGTCTTTGTCTATAAAGTACCAACCACCAGCACAGTATTTCGTAACATAATATGAATAACTTTGTATGCCTATTAAAAAAAGTTAGATATCAAAGGACGAATAATAGGATAGGTATAGTCTTACAAAGTGATTAATTAAAATTGCATATTTTTTGTTGCTGTTTTGCAAGCACAATCTTAGATTCGGCCGTAGGTTTTCATGTCAATGTTACACGAATAATGATGCGAGGCGAAGGGTCGATAGGTGCGAATAGAAAGGAATGATCAATTGTTGGTTTTCTTATCACCGGCAAAGCAGTAGGTATGCTTATGTTAAAGAAACATTACCTTAGTAGGTATGTTCGACTTATAGACACAATTTGGTATACTTTTCAAAAGTATTTCTTTTTTTCTACTATCAAGAAAAAGATACAGTAATAATGTGTATCAATACTTAATAGTATGTAAGTAATAAAAATAATACATAATAGTATCACCGGGGAGGTACCTCTCGCTCATATGATACCGGCGTAAAATGATATCTACGGTGTCGCGTTTCGTATGGTTTGTGGGTAGCCGATGGCAGCAGTGGAGGGGAGGTTAAAAGGCAACTCTGCTGCTTAGTAATTATGCTGATGTGTCATAATCGTATAAAGTTTCAGGTTGCTCTTTGATTGTTTGTCCCCCTTGATATAAAAATAGTATAGGGAGGCAAGAGAACAGTTGGAGCCATCCGATTACTACCGTTCGTATCGTTTGTAATGCAGATGAGTTGCCCTATTTCCTCCACTGGATCGTAGAAACTCACAAATCGCACGAGAGGCGAGTGCATACCTGTTAATTTGCGGGCATAATATGTACCTCCCTAGCCATGCTAGCCCAATTCAGATGCAATGCAGCCTATTTCTACCTACCTTTAACAAGAGGTGCTTTAATAAAATTGGGAATAAAAATGTATACTTATTCTTCTATATCTTCTAAAAGTTCAACTGCTATCTGAAATTATTTAAAATATCAATAAGTGTTTATATTTTAAGACTGTGTGTTTATTTTCAGACAATCCTTTAACTTGCAACTGTCAAATCATATGGCTTAAATCGTGGTTATTGGAGTCATCATCAATTGGACCCAAATGTTCTGATGGCACACGTGTTAAAGAAATGCCCTTTACAAGAAATGACTGTGTAAACTTTCCAATTGATGACATAAGTGTAAAAACATGTCTACCATTAGAGGATGAAGCCTTGCAGCCGAATCTTTCAACATCACAAGTGTTTTCTACATTAGACAAAATAAAAGACTATGAAACACAAATAAAGAACAATTATGACATCAAAAACAATAACAGACCATTACCCCAGGAATCGGACTACTTTTATGATGAGTATGTAGACTACCCATACAATGAAACAGTCATAGATAACATGAATAACGAAATTAACCAGACTAAAAATCTCAACAAAAATAATGATATAGGTAGCACCCCCACCCTTTATGCTTCCATCAATAATACAAATCATAAAACTGGAGTAGCCTTGAAAGTCCCAGCAGCAAACAGTGGTTTTACATTCTTTGGTTATCCTTTGCCATCCATTGACATGGGGCAATTATTAGGTAATGGCCGCAAAATTGACTGGGCTGATCAAAAAAATCCATCAACAGTCAAAAAATATCCTGAAGTAGATGAACCAAAATTTGAAACAGGAGGCTTTATGCCAATGCTTCCATCAACAACAAAAGACTTCACACCTATGCAATACCCAAACTTGAATATATCACACACAATGAAGGATATTGTAACTAAATCACCTACCATGAAGTTGTCTAAAATTAATGAATCAATTTATATGCTAGAGAAAAAAAGTCCTTCTAAAATGAGTTTTAACACATCTATGCATAAAAAGGTTGAAAGTGAAGTACATGAACTAGAAGCATATCATGATGACAATAATAAAACACATTTAGCTTATAATAAAACCAAAAATATACAAGAACAGAACATGGACCCATTTAATGTAAGAAAATACAATATGATGGAATCAAACATAACAATATCTGAAGTAACCGAGAAAGAAAATATAATAACAACAGATAGCAGTGACATGGCTTTACAAGGATGGTTAGAAACAAGCAGTGCAAATCCAAGTACTCCCATCATCATCATCAATGAACCTAAATCAATCAAGAATTTTGATAAACAACCTTCTATGATATCTTCTGTGTTCATGGCAGACGGAGACTTGGCAAGCAAGAACACAAGTGGCACTGCAACCATTACAAAGGTGAACATGCCACATGCTGAGCATTATGATTTAAGAAATAATTATTCACCTGTTATAAACAGGGAACCTAAAAATTTTTTTGATATGCATACAGGAAATAGTAAGGTGCGGCATACTGAAAATAATGATTGGTACTATGAAAATTATAACAAATCAAATTTAGAGCCTTATATTGCACCTGGTATTTACAGTTCCAAGGCTGATGTAACATTTAAAAAATCTGTTACAATAATTATAACAATGTTACTGATAGTAAGAATAAAATAATAAAATAATACATTGTCTACTATGTGTTCTATTTTTATCTACAACTAATTACTTGTATGAAAATGGTTTCTTAACTTATCTAAAGCTTTGTATCTATGTGATATTTTATTTTTTTCTTCCTTTGGTAGTTCACCATAGGTTTTGTCGTAGCCTTCAGGTTGAAACACACAATCCCAGCCGAAGTCTCTTGAGCCTCTGGGTGGTACAATTGTTCCTTTTGTAATACCTTGAAACAATAAAATTTCGGAATCAGGAGCACCCGAGCTATACGCAAAGGTACAAATAGCTTCAGCCGATTTATCTTCCCATCCAGTTAATAAGTTATAAAGACCTTCTGGTTTTAATTTATCAAGAAACCATTTTATATAAGGCCCTGGTAAACCACCTAATGCGTTAAAACACAAGCACGTATCTTCAATAAATACTGGTTTTTTTAAACGGAAACTTGCTTCCTGACATTTCTTTATAGACACCTCATTCACTTCTCCTTGGAGTTCTGGTAAATCTAATTTATGATTTATCACTTCTAAAGGAAAGTTTGCTCCTAAAATAGCTTTTACTTCTTCCAACTTCTTAATGTTTCCAGTGACAAAAGTAAGTGCTTTTTGAGACATTATTCTCTAACATTTAATTTTATTATAATTTTAATATAAGGGAGGATGGTAAATAGATTGTATTTTGGTTATTATCAATTTGCTCAATTAATCACAATTCACATGATACATCATTGACACTTGACAGGTGACAATTGTTGACATCGGACTAATTTGAAATCGACATTTCCAAATGCTACAAGTAGTATTGTGAGAAATCTTTTTCGGAAGATTATATTTTAATTTTAAAACTTCATCATCACTATCATTATCACAGACTCCATTGAGTGCCACAGGTCACGGTCACGATCCACTTACATCCAGCGGTTCCCCAGCATCTTAACCAAGTCGTCAGTCCAACGGGTAGGAGGCCGATCAACACTCCGTCTTACGGTGTGGGATTTAAAAATTCTCTCCTTTCTATTCGATGACAAAACGAATTTTTTCACAGCCACAGGTTAATAAACTCAGGATTTGTTTTCCTTACAAAAATTAAATTTTTTAAAGCTTGGCGCAACTTAAATATAACAATTATATATACTATAATTCCTTTCGTCTATGATATTTCTAAAATTAGAAAGTACTGCAAAAGTAACAACAGTAAGTAAGTGCAAAACATCGATGAACACCGGCCAATTCTTATGGATTTTCATGTCTAAAGAATAACAACCAAGAGTTTATTAGCCTGTGGTCATGACTGTCAAAAAATCGTTTTGTCATCGAAAAGAAAAGAGTGAATTAAGAAATTTGTATTTGTACTTCTCATAACTCTGCCAGACAAAACTTGTGTTTTGTTTTATCAATAGGGTCTAATATCTCAATATTTATCCAAAATGCCTGGTCAGGAAGTAGTGACTAATAAAGTAGTCGTTCATCCATTGGTACTACTCAGTGTAGTAGATCACTTCAACCGGATGGGTAAGATTGGTAACCAAAAACGTGTAGTTGGAGTTCTTCTGGGTTGTTGGAGAGCTAAAGGCGTTCTTGATGTCTCAAACAGTTTCGCAGGTTTGTTTAAAATGATTAACAACTTTGGTGAATTGAATGTTTTCTTTCAATTGTGTCTGGGAAACATACTAATTTCATACAAAACAATGCTATTAAATACTAAATAATTATAATGTATATATATTCGACAGCTGCAATAAATATTCGGCTTTGACATTATTTTACGATTACTTCTTTAAATTAGTCTTAATTTATGTGCTATTATATCTAATATACTTCTGTAGATATTGCAGTATTACACTTAGTCAGTTTTTTATGCCAATTCACTAAGCTAAGGAAGATCATTTGGTGTAAAAAAATTAAGCATAATATTGCACACCATAGTTACATATTTAAAGCATGTACTGATTATTCACTGTCAACTGTATTGGCTTAAGTGGCAAATTGCAATCCTCATAAATGTAACTCATCTCAACATTATGTAGGAAATATAACATACCATCTACATTAATCCCACTTTAATTAATTATGTTGTTAAAATATCTACTAAGATGTCTGTCAGTATATTGTTAAGTTATAATAACCTGGAATTTTATTTCTAAGAATACTTTTTAGTATTTATAACAAAAATAAATATAAATATGATGTTTTCAGTGCCCTTCGATGAAGATGACAAGGATAAATCAGTTTGGTTCCTAGATCATGATTATTTGGAAAACATGTATGGTATGTTCAAGAAAGTTAATGCTCGTGAAAAAGTTGTTGGGTGGTATCATACGGGTCCAAAACTGCACCAGAATGATGTTGCTATCAATGAACTTATCAGACGATACTGCCCTAACTCTGTGCTCGTTATTATTGATGCCAAGCCTAAGGACTTAGGATTACCTACTGAAGCTTATCAGGCTGTTGAAGAGGTTCATGATGATGGCAGTCCAACTACTAGAACTTTTGAGCATGTTCCAAGTGAAATTGGAGCTGAAGAGGCTGAAGAAGTGGGTGTTGAACATCTGCTCAGAGATATCAAGGATACCACAGTGGGAAGCCTTTCCCAGCGAGTTACCAACCAGCTGCTCGGCTTAAAAGGTCTTCATTCACAATTGAGTGAAATACGAGATTATTTGATTCAAGTTGGAGATGGGTCATTACCGATGAATCATCAGATTATCTACCAATTACAAGACATATTTAATCTTCTACCTGATATATCAAGTGAGAACTTTATTGATAACCTTTACATCAAAACAAATGATCAATCTCTTGTTGTATACTTAGCTGCATTAGTAAGATCAATAATAGCATTACATAACCTAATCAATAATAAAATAACAAACAGAGATGCGGAAGAAGGTAAAAAAGAGGAATCTAAAGAGAAGAAAGAAAAGAAGGATGATAAAGATGAAAAGAGTAAACCTGAAGAGAAAACGAAAGTAAAAGACGAAAAGAAAAAGTAACCTAGCAATAATATATAAGTTTGTAATACAAAATAATTTTAATAAATATTATTTCTTATCTTATTTATTTTGTTATCAAAATTTCTCCTATAATGTATTTTTTAATATTAGTAAAATTTAAGTATAGTAGTAAAATCTTTATCTTAAAATAGAACAATAGGTACTATTATATCTATTGACATGTTAGAATTAATACAAATAACTTCTAGTATTGACTGCATACATTATCTAGCAATACACAGTTCTGATAAGTTTATCTATCAAACACTGATAAATAATCTATCATATAAAGATAAATATGGCATTTTACATTTTTTGTTGTGGATGTAATGACATACATACATGTGAAATGTTCAAGTTTTAGTGAGTGAATCTCAGTGTGGCACCATGGCTGATCGCATACAATTATCTGTAAGTTTCACTCTTTTTTTGTAAATGATAATAAACATTGATAAACTTAAATTAAATGTGTTATTATTATTTACCATAATCAGCTTTTATGTGTCATCCAGTACTTGCAATAAAGCCCAGACACTTTGTAGGATCAGGTTTGGTTGAAACCTTCAACGAACTCAACATTTGATGTTCCATTTGCTGTGAAAATATTAAATATCTCGGGAAGCAGGATTCAAGTGAGGGACGATAATGGCGAAGTATTTTCTACAGACGTTACGAACGTCATTAAACCTCTGCATGCCACTTCCGTTGCTACTGTTGAAGACATGATAACACTCGGGGAGCTTCAAGAATATACAATTCTCCGTAATCTTAATATGCGCTATAATCAACAACTAATCTATGTAAGTATTTACCCTGATTAATTATTTTAACACTTATATTGATAAGTTTGACTGACAAACAGAATTTTTTTTGCTCATACTATTAAGATTGCGAGGACAATATGGCTACCTGAAAATTACCCCTGGAAGTGAAATAAGTAAGTATTGGACTGGTAGATGATGACCTGTCATACACAAAACCTTACGCTGTTTCCTTATGTCTTAAGACGTTATGGGCTCTTGCTAAATCAGATCAGGCTACAGTTACTTACTGATCCTATAGTTTATAACCCATTATGCAGAACTTCTATGCACTGGGGGGGGGGGGGG
>JAFELO010001809.1:200861-218288 GCA_017140195.1 Eumaeus atala
GGGGCGTCCACGGGGGGGTTATTCTCTTTGTCCTTTATGTTATAAAAAAGACTTTAAATCCTATGTAAAATGTAGAAATATGTTTGCCTACTAGATACTACGACAATGCAACAAAGACCTTCCTCCAACTTTTATATCCCTTTTTTTTAAAATGAGGACGTGACATGCAGCATGCAACTGAACTGGGCCTGTACTACCGGGGGTAAATCTCGCTTAAACGACACCGGGAAAGTGCAATAGCAGCAAAACATGCTATCGCGTTTCGTGGACCACATTAGGAGGAGGGAAGCAGAGCAACGCATCTGCAGAACAGTTGAGGGCGTCGGTGGCCACAGGGAGGCTCCAATATTTTGTTTATCCCTATTATATATAATCATGTACAATAAAGCTATATATTATGGTAGATAGGTTTAATAAGTTACCTGCCTTAGGTTTGATAAATTCACATTTATGTAGACATTTGGTACCTACTTATTACGCGTTAAGCAGTTATCACAAACTTGTGCGGAAGTGCAGTTCGCATTTATAGATATAGGGAACTTAATTAATGACGCTTGCAGTGTAACATGACTTGTCGTTTGAATCGATCAACCAAGGTAAGCAACACATACAGGAGCCAGCCTTCACATTTTTTTATAGTATAAGGGGACAAACAAGTGACCGTGAGGCCAAAATTAACACCCATTAACATTTCCATGGTTAAAGCCTAATGGTTATGCAGGTGCGTTGCCCAAACTCATTTGTATTCATAGAGGGTGAATGTGTGTATGCGCTCACACATCTACACTAAACATATCCTGAACAGACGGTTGCTCCTAAAGAGATGGCAACCAGTGCCGAAATTCGGCTAAGAGTACATTATTGTTACTTGAGAGTGTGGTATTTCCCCGTTGATGTAGGTACCAAAAAGCTGATAAAATTTTACGACTTGCAATAAAGTGATAAGTATCATTAAAAATAACAGCGTTTATTATTATTAGAATGTTATTTAATAAGCCTCTAAAGATGTAGCGTCACTAGTGCTGCCTCTAGATTCCAGCGGTTTTTTTAAAAAACCCACGAGTAATTTTGTCTTTAAAAGTTAAAAATATCCGATAACGCCATCTGTCGTAGGTTTCAAATGTTATGATTACTATTTAGTATTTATCCAGGTAAGTTCAGTAAAATTTTGTTGTAGTTACATCTGTTGTTCTTATTACGTAGGCACAAAGTAGTAGGTATGCCGTACATACTTAAAATTCAATTAAAAATATCGGTTCTCTTACCCATTGGCCCCAGTGGATAATTTATAAATCTGCGGAGCAAAAGACGACTACGAAAGTTGAAAAAATATCCGCTAGATTAGATGCAGCACTAGTAGTAGGACTAGAGTAAGGAAAAATTAGGTAAGACCTTCAGTGGAAGAGTGCAATCCTAGCCTCTATAGACTATAAATATGAAGAATACATGTAAATATACTGAGTAAGTATTTTTAATGATAATGAGAGGAAATGTGTATTTTTGTTAATTTTGGTTTTAATATTTTCTTATTGGTTATTTTTAGACGTATACCGGATCGATGTTGATAGCGATAAACCCATATGAAATATTACCCATTTACACGAT
Organism: Eumaeus atala; assembly: GCA_017140195.1. Lineage (NCBI taxonomy): Eukaryota > Metazoa > Arthropoda > Insecta > Lepidoptera > Lycaenidae > Eumaeus > Eumaeus atala. The sequence continues at coordinate 202,467 of JAFELO010001809.1, forward strand.
GGACCAGATTCACTTTTATCAAGACAGAAACATAGGAGATATTCCACCTCACATATTTGCTATCGGGAATGATTCGTATAAAGAATTGCTGAAATCTTCGTCTAACCAATGTGTGGTAATTAGGTAAGTTTTGAAAAAAAAAACTGATTTTGGCAGTTCCCAGCGCCATAACAGGTGTCGCGCTACTGTCTCACCTGGTGTAAGGTGACAATGTGGCCGCAGATGGAGCACCATCAGAAACAGAATCATCGGAGATCTAGATATCTGATTCGTTTTCGAATCCAGAATTTATGCTGCGTTTCTGTGCGTTCAACAGTGTGTTTGAAAATAAAATAAACAAAGCTATATCAGTCAGAATTATTACTATCGACTAGAGATGAAACGGGTAGTTGACTGGTCGAAGACCGGATACAAGGTGATCGTACAATGAATAGTCCTTATTCGTAAATAATAATTATCATCGTGACATATTATCTACCTATCAACCGACCTAAATGAAAGAACTCTAAATTTTGGAGAGGCCTGTTTTAACAAGCCTCTTCGATTAGAATGTGTTTTTTTTACTTATTATTTTAATAATAAGTAAAACACATTCTAATCGGTAGGTGATATAAGGAAAAGCCACTTATTCCCATGGTAGCACATATCATCGATTCATTAGATTCAAATACATATACATCTGCTAAAGAAATAGGAATTCTGTTCAGCGAATGACAGATGCGGTCGCTGTGCAGTGTATATATATATATATATATATATATATATATATATATATACTACCGAGGAGGCCATACATATAAAACAAAAAGAAATGAAAATCCGTCCAGCAGTTTTTGCGGGAAATGCGAATAACAATCCGACGACAGGTAAACAGACAAAAAATAAAAAAAATAATTTTTTAGCTTCTGTTACTTGGATAGACTTAGCACCCTTTACACTTTTATTATATGTATAGATATAGATTATACCTTCATCATATGTATAGACGGGACCGTATGAACTATATGCGCTGGCTAACCGGTGGCCGACCGAAAAGGCACCAGTATCCAGTCCAGCTGGATAGTTTTTAGACCGCCGGATTTACATAACCTTGGATACCAGAAAATGGAAATTAATTAGGCTAAGATAAAATATTTTTTGTACAATTATTAGTGATTATATTATTATCGTACTTTTCAGTGGTGAAAGCGGTGCTGGAAAAACTGAGAGTACTAAATTACTGCTGCAATACTTAGCAGCTGCTAGCGGTAAGCATTCCTGGATCGAGCAACAAATACAAGAGACAAATCCAATACTTGAAGCTTTTGGAAATGCCAAAACTGTAAAAAACGATAATTCGTCTAGATTTGGAAAATACATTAACATATATTTCAATAGTAAAGGAGTCATTGAAGGCGGAAACATAGACCAATATCTTTTGGAAAAATCACGCATAGTTAGACAGAGCAATGGGGAGAGAAATTTTCACATATTTTATTCACTTGTAAATGGATTGTCGGCTGACGAAAAAAAGAAATTAGAACTTGCTCGTCCAGCAGATTACGAATATTTAAATTCTGGTAGGATGCTTACTTGCGATGGAAGGAACGATGCTTTAGAATTTTCAGACATAAGATCCGCTTTCAAAGTATTAAATTTTGCCGACGAAGATGTTTGGGACATATTTAGCCTACTCGGTGCAATATTACACTTAGGTAACACTAAATTCAAATCTATTTATGTAAATAACATTGAATCATCGGAAATCACTGATTCAAACAACGCTAATAGAATTGCAAATATTCTTGGAGTTAACAAAACCAAACTGTGTGATGCTTTGACGCGAAAAACTTTGGTAGCACACGGCGAAAAAATAATATCAAACATTTCGGCCACAGCTGCAATAGAAGGCAGAGATGCACTTGTTAAAGCTATATATGGCCACATATTCGAATACATAGTAGAAATTATCAATAAAACATTAAATAAGGGAGGTCAGCTATCTACTGGATCAGTTGGCATATTAGATATATTCGGGTTTGAAGACTTCGAGTTCAACAGTTTCGAACAACTATGTATAAATTACGCAAACGAAAATTTACAGCAATTTTTCGTGAGGCATATTTTCAAATTGGAACAAGAGCAATACAAAAAGGAAGGCATATCTTGGGAAAATATAAAATACGTTGATAACCAGGAGAACCTCGACTTAATTGGACTCAAGACCATGAATTTACTTTCTCTCATTGACGAAGAGTCGAGATTTCCAAAAGGCACTGACCTCACACTCTTATCCAAATTGAATAGTAACCACAGCAGTAAAAATAGTTACATCAGTCCAAAATCAACACATGACCACAGGTTTGGGATTAAGCACTTTGCTGGAGATGTTTTGTACAATGTACAAGGTAAGCTTAAATCTAATATAATGGCGTAGTTTACATTCACTTCTTGCCTGAATAATATTAACTTTTCAATTGGTGTTACTTACAGGCTTCTTGGACAAAAATAGGGATATGCTAACTCCAGACATAAAAGAGATGATTATGGATTCTAATAATTCCTTCTTGAGGAGCCTATTTCCACTGGACGCAGTCTCATCACATAGTGGAAGCCGCAAAGCCGTGTCTCTGAGCCATCAATTCAAGACGTCCCTGGATGTGTTGATGAAGACTTTGTATGCATGTCATCCGTTTTTCATTCGATGTATAAAACCAAATGAATTTAAAAAGCCACGGGTACGTTCTATATTAACGTCATATTTAACCGGACCGTCCGTCGTCCGTCTTAAATTTCGTAACTCCATGGCCTTATGGTTTATCTACATGGGTAGAATATGCCATTTGGTATTTACCCATACTATTTGGGTCTTGTAATAAGGGTTTATTTATATATCGAAGTCCGGTAACGGTTGCGAGACCTCTCTCTTTTGCAGTAGTCAGTTGGCTTCGATAATTTAGCTACCATAGGAACCATCGTTAGTACAGCAATTCGTTTGCTGTATTATGTGAACGTCAAATAATAAAATAATATCTATTACATTAACCATTTCACAATATGCCTACAAATATTTTAATAAATTTCCAGGTTTTCGATCGTGCATTGTGTGTACGTCAATTGCGCTATGCCGGTCTAATGGAAACAGCTAAAATAAGACAGGCAGGCTATCCCATACGTTACGCGTACTTCGATTTCATTCTTCGCTATCGCTTAGTAGTACCGGGCATACCACCACCAGAGAAGGTGGATTGCAAAAGTGCTGCTAAAACCATCTGCTCTGAAGTATTAAAAGACCAGGAATTTCGACTGGGACACACAAAAGTATTCCTAAAAGATCATCACGATGCTGTGCTGGAACAGTTGCGCCATAAAGTTGTGATTGCTGCTGTAATACGAGTACAGGCGAACGTGAGACGATTTCTTTGTACAAGGGGATACATGCGGCTCAAAGAAGCGGCAATTACCACCCAGAAACACTTCAGAGCACGAGGCTTTAGGAAGAGATTCTTGGTTATGAGAAGAGGGTATCTACGCTTGCAAGCTGTTCTAAAGTCGAGAGAGCTTAAGAAGACTTTCGTGAATTTGAGGAATTTCTTTACAAAACTACAAGCTCAATGTAAAGGTCATTTAATAAGAAAGCTTATACACGAAAAAGGTCCGATTATAAAAGCGAAACTTGTGCAGTTTAAGAAGGAAATGTCCGAAACCAAAGAAAATGTTAAAACAGCCCAAGATGCGTACGAGAAGAAGTACATTGAGCTCATGGCTACTATATGGATAGCTAAGGACACGTGCGTGGAGAACAACCAGACTGGCGTTATTGAGGATAAATATGTTGATGATGTTTTTGGCTTCCTAAAAGATTCGTCTACACCGGCCGGTACGGTTAGAGGGCATGGCTTTGGAATGGTATGAAATTATAATTTTGAAGATTATAGATTTTTTTGACATATTATCGTTGTAGGTCATGATGATGGTTTGCACTGGTTGAAGACCTTCAAACTCGGCGGTATATTTGAAAATAAATGTAGCTCAATTAAATCTTTCCCTTGGTTTAACACTCTAAGTTGTATCCGCATAACTGCTATATGTGCTTTATCGACTGTTATTGCATACGCAATCATCGGTAGTACCAGATGGCGATTGCTCTTTCCCCCCTCCCCCATCTGATACCTTCGCTGGATGCTGTCGCGTTTCTGGTAGTGTGTGAGTTTCCGGTGGCCCATGGTAAGGGAAGGACATGTAGACGATTAGGAGCGTCGTCAGTCATCGATACAGCACTAACGTTTCTGCAACTTTCAGACTTCCACTACAAAGACATCAGTTTCTAACATAATTCCATTGCGACAAGAGGAAGAAGAAGAGTCATTCGATGAATTCAATTTCAAGAAATTTGCCGCCACCTACTTCGTGGGAAACACTAGCCATCAGTACTCCAGGAGGCATCTGAAACACTCACTATTAGATTTACCCTCGCCTATTGACAAGATGGCTTCTCAAGCTTTATGGATAACAATACTCAGGTTTATGGGTGATTTATCCGAGCCGAAGTATAGCGACGATAAAATAGACAATGTGCCAGTTATGACAAGACTATACGATACAATGGGACGTGCTTTCCAAAAAAGTAAAGAATTTGAGGTGAGTCGACTAAGTAACAATTTTGTAGTCCTTACTAAGCATCTTTACTGTTTTGAGACTTAAATATTGAGCCAAAACGTGATTTCAACTACTATTTAACTATATAACATTTATTTCTAAGAAGCTACTTCAAGATAACACGATCGTACAAGTCAGCTGAGATTGACTCGCTAGCACTAAAGAGTAAACGACATATTTACCCAAAGGCCGCACGACAGTTCTCAGTATTCGGTATTTGGTAGTTATCAAGTGGCTCCGACGGCTCGTTTGTCCCCTTATAATATAAAAAAGAAGATTTATATATTACTTATATCCTTCCTCTAGTAAGTTTAACCTAATAATATGTGTAGTGATCATAGAAACTTCATGTAACATTACTTATATTTACATTTTCAGAATCTTTTACCAAATGATGGCTACGAAAGTAAACCTAAAATGATTCAGAAAACGTTGAAGCGACATACTAAACTCAATGATGATTTCTTGAAAAATCTAGTCAACGATGACTTGACAAATGAAATGTATAATAACTGGTTAAACGCCAGGCGCAGTTCCAACCTGGAAAAGCTTCACTTTATAATCGGGCATGGTATCATTCGCAAGGAATTACGGTAAATTTTATTTCTCGATATAGAAGTGAAACTCCCAGGCCATTAACTGCACACACAAAGCTCTAATCCAACACTGATTTATAATTGAATTGTTAAACAGAATAAAAATGAAATATGCTATCGTAAAAATCCTGATGTAATCTGAAATCAATATTCTCATCTATTGCAGGGATGAAATATACTGCCAGCTATGTAAACAATTAACGAACAATCCTTCAAAAGCTTCGTATGCACGTGGCTGGATACTGTTGTCCCTGTGCGTAGGATGTTTCCCGCCCTCAGAGCGATTCGTTAAATACTTAAGGTCATTCATCCGGTATGGTCCCCCGGGATATGCGCCGTATTGTGAAGGAAGATTAGTTAGAACTTTTAAAAATGGACCTCGAACACAACCACCAAGTTGGCTAGAATTACAAGCCACTAAAACTAAGAAACCAATATTACTTACAATTACTTTGATGGACGAGTCGTTAAAAACCACACAATCAGATTCAGCCACAACTGCAGAAGAAATTTGCCAACAAATTGCAGATAATATAAACTTAACTGACACATTTGGATTTTCGTTATACATTACCTTATATGATAAAGTTCTGTCGTTAGGCAGTGAAGGAGAACACATTATGGATGCGATTTCTCAATGTGAACAGTTCGCTAGGGAACAAGGAACCCAAGAGAAAAGTGCACCGTGGAGATTATTCTACAGAAAGGAGGTATTTACTCCCTGGCACAACCCTATGGATGATCCTGTCGCTACCAATCTAATATTCCATCAAGTCATAAAAGGTGTCAAATTTGGCGAATACCGGTGTAGTTCCGAGAAAGATTTAGCAATAATGGCAGCACAACAGCATTATATAGAATTTGGGAACCGTATCGATCCTAATATTTTGCGGAAAGTGATCGTCAATTACATACCAAATCAATTCATTCAATCAAACGACTCGGCTCTAACCAAATGGGAACATTTAGTTACCAAAGCTTTCGAGTCATCTAAAACTATTCAATCATCAATAGATCCCTTACGATGCAAGGAAGACATTGTAATATTCGCAAAACTAAAGTGGCCCATGCTGTTTTCTAGATTCTTTGAAGTAATAAAGTTAAAAGGTGATGCAATTAGCAAAGAACTTGTTATCATTGCAGTTAATTGGACTGGCATTTATATAGTAGACCAGTCCGAACTTATATTATTGGAAATATCGTATCCAGAAGTAACATATGTTGCGTACGAAGAAGATAGAGAATTTGAAAACTTGGGACGAATAACTTTAAGAACGATACAACAGGAAGAGTTTGTGTTCCAAAGTGTTGATGCTCGAGAAATGAGCTCTCTAATTATTTATTTGATTGATGGTTTGAAAAGACGATCCATATATGTAATAGCCCAAAGTGATTCTGAAGGATACAGCGACGCAGCTTCCTTCCTGAATTACAAGAAAGGAGATTTAATTACACTTTTACAGGACGCAACCGGAGAAACACTAATGAATGCTACTTGGGGACATGGTGAATGCAATCACCAGGAAGGCCTATTTCCTACTGAGCAAGTTTATATCTTGCCGACATTATCAATGCCACCTAGTGCAGTTTTAGAAGTATTCAAAAAAGGAGATGTTCACAATCACAAAAAGACGCATTCAAAATACAATACAATACAGAGAAAGAAAATGCATACATTAGAAAACTTCGCAAAAGAACACTTTAGAGAAAATTATGATATACATGCGACTGTTTCTAGGCATGCAACGTTGAATACTGCTAAGAAGTCTATACTTGGAGACTTGTGGGCTCATACGCGAGAACCTTTAAGGAAACCACTGCTGAAAAAGCTTTTGGATGATGAAAGGTTGTGCAAGTCTGCCATAGCGTCATTCTATGCTATTTTAAAATATATGGGTGATATGCCTACGCCAAAAGTGAGGTCAGTAACTGAATATACCGATGAAATATTTGGACCGGCTCTAGTGGATTCCGTTTTGAGGGATGAAATATACTGCCAAATAATGAAGCAATTGACAAACAATAGAATACAATTAAGTGAAGAGAGAGGATGGGAATTAATGTGGTTAGCGACAGGAGTGTTCGCTTGTGGACAGCTGTTAATCAAAGAGATAGTCGAATTTTTGAAAACAAGGCCGCATCCGATAGCTAAGGATTGCTTAAAACGAGTATTCAAGATACAAAGAGGCGGAGCTCGGATGTATGCACCATATGTAGTAGAGGTAGAGGCGATCCAACATAGGAGCATGCAAATTTATCACAAAGTTTATTTCCCGGATGACACTGACGAAGCATTTGAGGTTGACTCCTCTACAAAGGCGAGGGACCTTTGCGAACAGATAACAGGACGATTAAATTTGAAAAATAGCGATGGATTTAGTCTTTTCGTGAAAATTATCGACAAAGTATTTTCAGTTCCAGAAACGTATTACTTTTTTGATTTCATCCATGAGCTTGTAGAATGGATGAAACAAACACGACCTGTACGTGGAGGTAAGGTTTTTAATTTTATAAATCAATAGTAATAAGAAGTCTTTTAGGACTGACTAATTTTGTCAATTTCAGGAAATCAATTACAAATGAATTACCAAATTTTCTTTATGAAGAAACTCTGGATAAATACTGTTCCGGGGAAAGACAAAAATGCCGATCAGATATTTTACTACCCTCAAGAGTTGCCGAAATATTTACGCGGATATCATAAAACATCGAAACAAGATCTCACAGAATTAGCCGCAATTATATATAGAACGAGGTACGGAAATGATCAATCTTATTTGCCACAAATTTCGCAAATGCTTGAGGAATTCTTACCAGTAGATATGGTCAGAATACAAAGCAATTCCCAATGGAAATCATCTATTAGTAGTGCTTATTTACGGCACGGCGCTGTGAGTGAAGAGGAAGCTAAAGAACTATTTCTTAAAAAGGTTTATCAATTTCCTACGTTTGGTACAGCATTCTTTGAAGTAAAACAAACCTCGGACCCTTCATATCCTGAAATGGTTGTAATAGGAATTAACAAGAACGGAGTGAGCGTTATACATCCTCAGAGTAGGGTAAGTAAGTTTAATGAAATGTTTGTACTAGTGGGTAGTAGATATATTTTTGCCTGTACTAATTTAAGATGGGATGGTAGGATAGCGTTAAATATTTATATAGCATATAAATATTTAATTTTCAAAGTTGTTTGTTACGGCGGTAAAACCAAGAGAGGTTTTTCAAGTTGTTTTTTTTTTTTAATATTTCTAAATGTACGCAGTAATAAGATAATTAGAATGTATTTAACGTCTTTTAAAATCACTTGCAAAACAATACGAATAAAATAGACGTTTGGTTTCAGGATCTATTGATTACCTACCCGTTCTCGCAGCTATCAAATTGGTCATCTGGCAACACATTCTTCCACATGACGATGGGCAATTTCTTACGCGGGACAAAGATTCTTTGTGAAACATCGTTAGGTTATAAGATGGACGATTTAATATCGTCATACATAGCTGTTTTACGTCAAGCTTTAAAACAGAAACAACGAACATAAATAATAAAATATTTTAAAATTCGAATGAAGTATATTTTATTACTCATACTAATATATAAAAAATCAAGATTTTTAATTACATTTGGGCATACAAGTAGTTTCAGGCATTATATATAGAGATAATAACTATAGATAAGAGAAGCCATAGGCAGTTCTATGGCTGCGAGCGTCCCTCTTGTTTATTATTGAAGGAAGATGTGAAACATTATCTCTGTCCATCCAATCTCGCATGGGCATAGCGCAGAAAAAAATATCAAACTTTATAATATGCTGTAAACCAAATTTGCTTTCTCTTTCGACTTTGACTGACGCGGCTTAGGCTGACTTCCCTTCTCTATCTATATTATCTCTATGTTAACGATGCCTATTTATAATCGATGAAGAGCTTCTTCTGATGTCTTGCTTCCTTCCCATCTTCTCCCCATCCACCTGATTGGCCCCATTATAGAGTCCCGTACAAATTAATGCGCATATAGTTCCTTGACATGCCAGTATTATGTGAGTGATAGGTATCACTCATGACGTGCCGATTCGTTTCGACTGTAATACAACCATGACAATATACCTCATAAGCAGTTTATCTAGTCAGTCGAACTGTTAAGGCTGGACAAGCGCCGTCAACCAGTAGTAGTCCCTCCGAAAAAAAAATCGGTTTAGAAATACTTAATATAATACTATTGGCTGAATCGTTGGAGGGCTTGCAAGAAATGTTGCACAGCCTAAATTAATCCTCCCGACGTGTTGGCCTTAGGATAAACTTGGACAAGACAAAGGTCATATTCAACGAACACGTTCACCCTAGACCGGTAGACGGGCAACTATTGCAATTACGTAGACATAACTTCGAGTAGGAAGCTGATAGAAAGAAGGATTCAGTTGGGTTGGGCGGCATTCCGAATGCTCGCCACATTCTCACGTCGCCTTTACCGCAGAGCTTGAAGACATAGGCGATCTGACCTACGGGGCCGAAACACGGCCTTTTAATTTAAGACTGGTCCGCAAGTTTGCGGTGGTTCAACGGGCTATTGAACGTGCTATGTTAGGTGTTTCTCTATTCGATAAAATTCGTATCGAAGTCATAAGGCAAAGAAATAAGGTATCCGATATCACGCGACGAATAAGCTCGCTGAAGGGGCAATGGGCTGGTCACACACTCAGAAGAACAGATGGCAGATGGGCCAGTAAGGTTCTGGAGTGGAGGCCGCGTTTATGAAAAAGAAGTGTTGGTCGACCATTCACCAGTTTGGAAGAAGATCTCTGTGCAGTAGCCGGACCGGGATGGATGCGAGTAACAGGAGATCGGTCGTCTTGGCATTAATTGAAAGAGGCCTACGTCCAGCAGTGGACCGATGGGGGCTGATAATGATTTTTTTGAGCGCGGTGTCGTAGTGAAACAGAAAACCGCGTAGGCCTGTGTTTGGTCGCTTGTTGCTCAGGACTGAAAAAAACTTCTGCCAAGCATTTGGTAGTATACCATTCAGATATAATGCCCCTTTGATCTCGTAAAGGACTTGACACCAAGAAGCCAGTCATATTGAAGTAGTTAGCGATCAAAATCTTCACCTGTGCTTCTAAATAGCTTCACTTTGGTAAGCGTGGCTTCTATAGTAATTATGGTTCTGTACATTCTCTAATAACATGGAGTGTGTTGTGAATATAAAACTAAATTTAACATTCAATATTTAATAGTAGTAGTGAATATAAAACTAAATTTAACATTCAATATTTAAATACGAATAAATTTGATTTGTTATGACATTGAACATTATTATTACAATGTGTGTGTCAGTGTATGTGTGTGTATGTGTGTGTGTGTGTGTGTGTGTGTGTGTGTGTGTGTGTGTGTATGTTGTATGTGTATGTGTATATGTTATACTCACTCACACGGTTGCTTTGGATGGATTTTCACCCATTAATGTCACTTGAAGTCTATCGTATGATTCCTCCAGTTTCCGGCCAGGACATTTGAAATCATAAAAAATCATAGGCATAAAGATGTGCCCGGCGTATATCCATTTTTCAATAATGCGTGATCTTATATTAAATTTCGTATTAGCAAAGTTCCACTGAATTTAAATGTCGCAGTTGGACTGCCAAAAACGCAGTATTACATTATGGCTAGCCATTTTCATATATAGGGTCATTTTGTTTTGTTTTTACGATTACCCGGATTGAATACAGCTGAGTGAAATTTTACCATAAAATATTCTGCGTAATACGTTATTCAATAATACGCTTTGTATTGAAATAAAGTGGGTCATTACGCGCCTCTTTGACAGCACTTAGTTCCAAAATTAAATGCTCTCGATGTTGCTTGAATGACAGCAACAATGGCGGCGAAAACCGAGAAATACAAGGAAAAAAATTTTAGCACTCAAAACAGACTAATTTCATACTTGTATCGATACTATCACTGCCCAAGGGCAATATATGCAATGAGGCTAAACGTCAGACGCTATATCTAGACACAAAGGGCCGCCACAATATCAAACAGCCCTGTTTTGGCTAACCCTAATATGCGGTATATATTCTAGATTAGGGGTAAACGCGAAATCGGAGACATTTTACGTCTACCGACGTCCATGAACATTCACATAATTAGTTTTTTTTAAGAGAAGTGCAATGAGTAAAAAACTAGGATTAAACTATCAATTTCTTTGCTTAAACTTTTTTTTCCTTGCATGAAGTTTGAAGAAAATGTCAAAATGATGTTTTTGAGTTGACTTTGTGAACTTTTTGACATTCCTTACGTATTTTATTCGTATTATGAACACAACAACTAATACATAATCTGAATATCTTAGCATTGTGTGGATATAGTTATATGTGAATTTTAAATTTAGAGATGTCTACAATCGCTTTATATACTGGTTTAGACCTAAGGTACGTAATGTGAACTGCTGTAATTTTATCAATTTAAACATTAATTTTTCAAAGTATTATTATTTTATTATTTGTAAAAATAGAGAGTTGGTGACTACTGGGTCAGTTCTTCATATTAACGAGGATCACGAAAATGTAGAACATCGTATTGAATCTGAAGATGTAAGAGAAGGAAAAGGTGATATTTTAGGAGCACCAGTGTTGTCATTTGAAGAATTAACAAAAAATATGACTCCTGTCGACGAAGATGGACATGTTAAGAAAAAAATATTAGAGGAAGGCGGAGGCTTACCCTTACACAATGGATGCACAGTCTCTGTTGCTTACTCAGGATATTTTGAGGGTAGCTTAAAACCTTTTGATATGACTAAATGTAACAGACCATTGGTAATTTTTAAATTCAAAATTCATACTTTTAAATTGATATTAATGATAAAATATTGTAAATGAAATATTCTATCTAATGAAAATGTCAAGATCGTAAGTAACTGAGTTACTACAATTATGGCAGCAATATATAACATTTATCCAAATAAATACACACCATTTTATTGCATAAATTATATTTATTTTTAAAGCATTTTGAAATGTCATGGTTCGTTAAAGATCTATATAATATGAATGTAAGGGACAAGCCTGCTTTTGCCTTCTAGTATAATTTTTGGTTAAGTCAGAGAGAGCCTTCTACTATATAGCCTATTTTTTGTCTCTTTTTATAGCATAAAGTGGCAAACAAGCAATCGGGCCTTTTGATGACGACCAATGCCCATGGACATGCAATTGATTGTTACACAGATGCGTTGCATACTTCCCTAGTCATGTCGGCCCTATTCTCTTGCATATTCTCCTATGCAGCATGGCACTACCCCTTCCTAAATTTTTTAAAATTATGAGTACAATTACATTAAAAAAATATATATAACAGTGCTGTCATACAATTTTGTTTTGACAAAGTGATGAAAAACATACTCAATGTGAAATTATTGTGAGACTTTCCTCAGAATAAGCAAAATATTTTATAATCTTCAAATAAGGGTGTATAAATTTCTTGGTTTTAGGTAATTAATTTGCAAGAAACAGGACTTTTGCCTGGACTAGAAATTGCAATAAGGTCCATGTTAGTTGGAGAGGTTTCGGTATTTCTATTGAATTATAAACTAATGTATGGAGAGCTAGGAATTCCACCAAGAATTAAACCACAAGCAGACTGCATCTTTTACGTCAATCTTATTAAAAGTATACTGTCTCCAGAAGGGTAAATAACATTATTATTTTAATTTTATAGACAAGAAAAAAGCAGGAGAATAGATTCACAATCCATTGCAAGAGGATTGAACCCTCACACTCACAGTATACCTTCACTCTTCTGCCCTAAGAATATTATAAAGGCAAAAGCTTGTACTATATTTTCCCACATCACATCGTAAATATAGCAAAAGAATATAATCGACAAATTAAACAAATTTTCATGCCCGAAACAGAATAAGTTTTATACTTCAATAATAAGAATAAGTTTTATACTTTCAAGATGTCATAATGATATGTTAATTTTTTGAATAAGAAATGACGAATGGAATGGGTTTAAACAAATGCAACAATAGAAATGTATTTCCGTTGCCTAGTGCCTGCAACTCAAGTCCTTACAGTACTTATACAGGGCTAGGTTAACATAGTGGGATAAGACTGCAGATATTATTATTATTAATGAAAGCAAGAGGTATACCTCCAGAAAAATGCTATGTACCTCCTTAGTCCTTGTGTACCTTAACATTGTTTAACTTTAAACATATAAGTACCATATAAAATTCGAGAAAATAAAAATAATGCACTAATGAATATTAAAATTTTCAGGCCTATTGATTTTTCTGGGAAAGACCTGTTTAAAAGAATACATATTGAAGTAACACAGTTATATACATCTGGAGTGGTGTTGCACAAAGCACAGAATTTTACTGCAGCAGTACAGTTATTTAGAAAAGGAGTTTCTTCACTACATAAATGTAGATTATCTGATGAGCAAGAAGAAAATATCCAACAAAAGTTGCTTAAAAAATTGTATTTAAATTTAGCTGTGTGCTACAATAAGTTAAAACAACCATTGAAAGCATGCATTTCTTGCAATGAACTCAATAGACTGAGTAGCCTGTGGAATAATGAAAAAGCTTTATATCAGAATGCTAAAGCTTTAAGAATGATAAGTCAATTTGATGCTGCTGAGAAAAGACTGCAAAGAGCATTAAAATTAAGTCCTAATAATGAAGATATACAAGCAGAAAAGAAGTTACTGGAAAAGTTGAGAGATACTTGTAATAGGACAAAACTCCTGGAAAAGAGAGCTCCTACTATAGGAGAAGATTTTAAAGAGGAAGTAGAAGGTTTAATTAAGAATTTTAAGGAGAATCATAATTTATGTAAATTGACACTTCCAGGCAGTCTAAATGATTGTGAGATTGAATATATCAAAGGTGTTTGTGAAAAGAAAAACCTATTTTGTAATAAAGTACAAAAAAATTATCTATTAGACAAAAATACAGAAAGTCTTCCTGTTGAAACTGATATTGACATATTTTTGTAGGTTGAATGTATAAAGTGACATGTTTAAAAAATGTTTTATTAGGTTGTTATTGTCATGAATCCATACTAAATGATTAAGCTAAATAATATAACCAGTTCCAACAAATATAGTTTATTTATTGTTTAATTACTTCTTTCATAAACCTAACACTTGACTACTGTCTATGGAACCATACCTCACATATATCAATATCTTAACGTAAGTAAAATAAAAATGCAATTCACTGAACCACTTATTAAATTAATGTGTACATATCAAATCAAATACATTTTAGTTCTGAGTGGGAAGGTTTAATAACACATTTTGGCCTTGTGGTAGGTAAGTAACATTGCGTGATTTAGATAGCTGGTATGCAATATCTTCGGCTGCTTCAATTCTTCTCAATTCTACAAGTCCTTCACCAGCACTTCCAAAGGATTTGGCTAGTAAAACAGCAGCTTGAGCATCACCCTCGGCTGTGATGATGGCAGCTTTCTTTTGTTGTTCTGCTTTCTCTACAAGGAATCTGGCTTTTTCAGCTTCTTGTTGGGCAACTTGTTTTAATTCAACAGCTTGTGTGAATTCTTTACCAAAAGTTAAATGTGTAATAGAGATATCATCCAGAATAAGTCCAAATTGGCCAGCTCTTTCAGTAAGACTTTCATTGACTTTTTGTGACACTACCTGAAAAGTATTGACAACAATGTATAGTAACAATAACAATATTTGTTCTAACAGCCAGTCTTTTTTTTATCTGCAAAATTATTTGGGTTTTTTGTTTGTGCTCAGACATTTCAATCCCATCATACCTTTCTTGTGTTTGTAAAGCAAAAAAAGATGGATTTAATTCACACACAGAGTCAAAATCAGGCAGCATAGATCTTTACATATGTCTGAACCAAGCCGAGGCAGAATGGATTGGGCCAGGCCTACGTCCAGTTTGTTCATACCATATTTTGAAACAAAACACTCCCTCTGTTCTGTTCCTTACACATTCCATCAACAAGTGATGTGTGTCGTCTAAAGTTTGGTTTGGTTTGCACACACTGTGCAGTTTGGTGATTCAGCTCTTTTAGTGAGGTAGTCAAAAGTCAACATCCAGTCCTTTAGGTCAAGACTATGTAAAACATAGTCGGCTTAGCCTGCCCTACTGTATTTCATTAGAAACACATGTTACAAGAAGTCATTTTATCTATAATAAGATATTGTAAGAGGTACATGATACAGGTTGAGTAATGGCAATAAACTGATTAAATAGAAGTTAATTTTGGTGAAATATAAATCCCAACTTGTAAAAGACTTACTGTGGTTGAGAATACAGTGTACACTTATAATACTTATTCACTCATGGACTAGCATTATCTGTGTTAGATTTGAGTGATTATTTTTAGTGAAACATCCATCTTATTTTTAATAATGACAAGGCTACCTTTGTGTACACAGATAGATTGGTGCATATAATTTAAGAGGAAGTTTGGTATAGAATTATTTTTTCCTAAATGAAATTCCTAATTATACATTCTTTTATAAGAGGCAGATGCTATTGTTGCTTTTCAACCAAATCAGTCTACACAATCAAGGAGGGATCTTTTGGTCATATCCGCATAATA
>JAFELO010001809.1:218338-236974 GCA_017140195.1 Eumaeus atala
CAATGGTCATTGTGAAAGAAGCCTTTCTCCCTTTACCATTATAAGAATAAAATGCATAGTAATGTATAGATTTGAATTTGACCAAATTTTATAATAAAACTGGCTGTCCTGTCAGACAATGTCATGTCATGGAGAAGTGTAGTATGACCAAACTGTCAAATCCTCTATCTAACTTACTTGGCAACATTGGTTTTTTCTAAACTATTTTTAATGATTTACAAACAATGATCCAAACATATGCCATACCAGATGCAAAAATAAAATAATTATCAAATTCCATGCAATCAGTCCAAAGTATTGCTTTAAGATACATTTGGAGGTTACATTTTTATTTATATAGATTGTAATATAACAATATTATTACTTAATACATACCTCTCTCTGTGTAATTAGTTCTCCAGCATCAAATTGTGCCACAACAGCCTTCAAAACTTCAGATGTAATAGATGGCAATACCCTTTCATCATAATCAATACCCAGAATTGTGTAGATTTTAGGTAGCTCATCTGGAACAGGTCTGAACAGGATACGAAGTGTGATGTTTACGTTTTGAAGATCTGAAATAATATTCATTATATTATAGTCCATATAACAATTGGGGTATAACATCCTTCATCTGAGGGAAGTAGGGTCAATTCATACTAGCGCAGAGTCGAAGCGCATCGAAGCGTCAATCCGAAACTTAATATAGCAAATTCCACAATGTAATGCACATATTTCTTCCAAGGAAAAAAAAAAGACGCGCGAATTCACGCGCATTCGAGGGAATTCGCGCGCCTGCATCTCTGATTGGTGCGCGCGCATTCGCGCGAAGCCAAGCGGCTATTAGGCGAACTATTCACCAGATATACGTCTTTTCTTCCACAAGTCGTGAACTCCAAAATTTCTCAATTTTCCTTTTCTTTTTTCTGCGTTTTCTTCTTCTTCAATTTCTGATATAAGCAACATCATAGCAAGATCAATGTCAACCATTTTATACGAGTTTCAACAACGAGATTCAACTGGCAACTGGTGTCCATCACTAATGCCACGAAAAAGCGCGCATTCTCGCCCTAATTCACGCGAATACGCGCGCATTAGTGCGACTTCTCTTTGATTGTGAGGAATTTGACGCTTCGATGCGCTTCGACTCTGCGCTAGTATGAATTGACCCGTACTTCGTTAGTTACAATACCAGAATGGCTTAGCTAAATTTTAAGATTGTTTCTGGAGTTTTCACCAGGAACAGGATAATAAGTATTTAAATATGTGGGGGATGAAGGTAGGTATGTACAAGTGGTGATAAGTCACACTATGTTCTATCTGTCTACCCCATTAGAGAACTGGTGTGAAGGTGTTGAAGTAAAATATGGAATATATCATTATAAAGTATTAAACATTTTTTAATAAAAATATATAATATCATTTGTTGTAATTTATAATGTTATTATTATTATTATCATCTTGAGACCACACTAGGAGCTAATAAGCTGATGCGTGTGTGTCAAATAGTTTGAAGATTTTTTTTTAATGTTGTGTTGTATTTAGGTGTAAATATTGCATTGGTTAAAGTAATATATACTAATATAATTAGGCTAAAGATTTTCTTGTTTGAACAAAATAATATAATCATTTGATTAAATAAAATAATCTTAGGTAGACCACATGCAGAGGAAGGCCACTGGCCATGTCATGATGCTATTACCAATAGGAGCAAAGTTACACAAGTGAAACCAGTATAAGCACCATAGGTTCTTTATATTTCTATCAACTTAATCCTAATCTAGTGTATTAAAGTGTAGCAATAATAATAATATCTGTGGAATTTTAACACCTCACTAGCCTAGCCCTGTGCTAAGTACCATAAGGACTTGTGTTACAGGCACTAGATAATGGAATTTACGAAATATTATATTTAAGATTTTTATTATAGAAATACATATAATGCATACATATACATTATGACCTTGGCAGGATTTGGACCCACAACCTCTAGGGTAACATGCTGACTAACAATTCAAAACATTGTTGTCACAATGTTTTGTATAAGTGAATATTTTTAATAATTTTTTAATAATAATAATTAGTCTATTTCCACATACCACTTTCCTAAACATCTCAATGTACACTACCAATTTTAAAATGGTGAAAATAAAATGAATATTACTTTGAAAGTACTAAAAATTACTTTTAATATACAGTTCTGTAATCTTCACTAGGTGGAAAATGGCACAAACATGCTCGGTATATTTGTAAAAATTTGTTGAATTCTTATCAGATTTCTTCTCAAGTCATGCTCATAATCTTAATTTCTAATTTCATTACCCCCTGAAGGTAGAACTAATATAATGGGAAACTCTCTTCTATATGATTATTAAGAGTTGAGTAACTCAAGACATCTTTTAAAATATTTATTTTAAACTTACCTTTACTTCCTGTAACAGTTGGGACATTTCTCGGCCTGGATCTTATGTCAAAGATTATAGGTTTTTGAACCCAAGGGATAAAGAAGTGAGTGCCTTCTCCTACTACCAAGTTTTTAACTCCAACAAATCTATCGAATATCACTGCCCTGTGACCACCATCAACTGGAAAACATTAAATAATATATTTATCTCGTTATGGCTGCTACTTACTGAACTTTTAGTTAAAAAAAAATAGACTTGTGCAAAATTAAAATACCTATAAATAACAAGGTTTTTTTTTACCATTATATAGAGCTGAATTGACAACTCCGCCAACAACTGCTACTCCTAAGCCCAGTTGTCCAATGCGATTAAACAATTGTGCTGCCATATCTGAAATATCATAAAAACTATATTAATTTCTTGCGGCTTCCCACCCCTGACATTTAGCGAAGCATTAATAAATTGAATAAAGCAAGTAAATTAAAATTGGTAAATTCCATTAGGACTAAGAAAAAATGAGACAAAAACTATGTTTATTATTTCAAAGTTTCGTAATAATTACAAAATCTTTCTCCAATAATGTGCCTCATAACCTCAAATTATTTTCCTTATATATCATATATATTTTTAATTAAAAACGTTAACACTTAAACTTACCGTGCTGAGAATAATCTCTAAGATTTAAATCTTTATTTAGGTTTGTCTGATTTTATTTAATTACTAAATGTTATTTCTGAATTTTAGGCTCACGTAATATTGAGACTTATCGTAGCACAGATAAACGCTAACCAATTGCCAATGTTGCCAGGCAGCCTAACGATGAAAATGCGTTAGAATTCAGAATATATTGATATAAAAGAAATAGTATACATGTGATTACATAATTATATTTCAAAAAACAACAAAAATGTATATTTGCGGTAATGTGCTTACCTGCATAAGTGTGAGGCCAATTGAGGGATTTTAGTGGGTATTCGGCTCAGTCGCGTGTATCACACATCACATTTCCACGCGAAATAAAAACATTTAGAAAATGTTAAGTCTTTTCTAAATGTTATGAATTTTCAAACAATGAGTTGTTTTAAAGGCATCATAGCAATCATAATATTTATTATAATAAAAAATATATTTACGTATATTGTAATGTGGTTAAATCTTAGATAATTTAATGATTATCTAATGGTTAAGGTTAATATGTAAGTTCATAAATTTTTAGCCATTATCGCAGATGTAACGGACGGCGATTGAGCTGGATACAAGTTATTCGACCATGTACCTAGCGGGATAGCCAGATATCAAATTGGACTGTTATATGGACTGTCAATGGAAATTAGCAATATGCGATAGAAAAATATTTCTATAAAATCTACCCTCCCCTATCTCCCACAGGTGGGAGAGTTTCATCCCGATATGAAAGTCTGTAACAGCCAATTTAACTATTATTGTCATGCCCGGAGGGACAGAAAGGTCTCACCTCCCCCGAAGACGACGTCATGGGCAGCTCGCACGCTTTAGCTAAAATGGCAATGCGTATGCAAGATTAGATAGCAATGCGTTCTCATCTTCCTTTATATTAGCTAATAGGGGCACTTACACACACGCCGTTATATACCTGCCTATATAGATAAATGTAATTTTATGCTTTTACTAATATCTCAACGTCAACCTGGGGCCTGTGTTTTAAAACCTTTAAAATGACATACAACGTATCTTGGAAGCATTTGCTACGGTTCGCCAATGTTACGTGCCAGTGGTTCGGCAGATAGTGATACCATAGGCATACAGCGTGACCTAAGTTATTCAAAAGCCAAGGAATTTTTGTAACATTTTTTATATATTATTGTTCCAGCTGGAATCCTATCGGTAGATTTATAGCGAAATCCAACGCCATGCCGCCATGTATTATGACTGTCTATTCCTTACTTTTTAAGACCAAAAGACTGACAGATCGAAAAGTTATTTAGCCCAACAGAAATTACTATCTGGAAAGTAATTAATGACTGGCGACGCAATTAAGTAGCTCAACGAAAGGGCGACATTTACACAATTTCATTCCGTGTGTGCGCGACCGCTTTATGAAAGATTGGCTGGTGATTGATCATTGTGCGATGCACATTTTTTGACCGGCCACGGCAACTTCAAAAGTAAACTTTCAGCTTTGACGAAACCGAACTTTCGGCCTGGGTCTCAGTTTCGATTATTTAATAAAGTCTATACTGGGTTTTTATGTGTGTCAACATTTACATTCTTTAATTTGAATGCACACACTTAAAGTGTGTTAGTGCATTGTATTATCTATCGCTCATACAGTAATAAAACCGGTGTAGAGTGATGAGAATTACCAGGCGGCTTGTGAGATTTCCGATCACCCATTGGAGGATATATAGGAGGGATATGCATCTACCTGTGGTTGTGCAAATGTTTATCAGTCTCGGTTCGCACTAAAAGTCTCCTAGTGATCTGTTCAACCCTATGCTACATAATTGGCCCTCTTCTTGTAAGGAGAGGGCGACAAGAGAAAAATAGGTAAAGGCGTTTTTACGCACGGGGCAAAGAGCGAGGATAGGCACCTATACCTCACTGTGCTGTCTGAAACTTGGAGGAGGTGGAGGTGGCGTCGGTCCCTTCGTGGGGCCGACTAGCCGTTGAGGTGCCCTGATGATTTGCTGTTCCGGGGCACCTCACCAAGGGCGGCACTCATGGTACCCGCATTGGTCTTAGTGGGTATACGACACTATAATGTGTCTCGAGCCCCAGAGACCACTGGACACCACCAAAAAGGGGTAAATATGCCCGATAATAGAAGAAGATAGGTCATGATATTAGTAAGAACTAGTAAAAACTAAGAGATAGGGCCACGCTGTAAAATTGGGCCGACATCAAGTGACAGCAGAGCTGTCGCGTCTCGTGCGGTCAGTGAGTAGCTGGTAAGAGAACGAACGCAACGCATCCGCATGACTACAATAACGCGTATGTCCATAGTGGTTAAAATGTTTCGATTTCTCGCTTTCCACCCAAGAATAAAGTGTTGATTACTAATCAACACTTTATATCACAGACGCAATCAGAAGACGGCTGTTTATATTTTGACTCTCGCAAGGTTGCTAATACCTATTCCAATAGTTGACCTAGAATAATGAGAACTGGATATTACTTGTAATGTTTGATTCAACTCCAATATTCACCGAACGAAGGCCGTCCTTTTAAAAACATAATCTGGTATTCAAAGACTCGTGTCGTGAATTTTACTATCATCTTAATTTTTGCGTTGAACTAGTGATTTGTTATTAAATGATACTTTGATACAATATTATATGTATACATAAAGAAAGTACATATGTATCAGGTGTGGCGACATAAAAAAAGAAATTTCTCCGAAGTTCTGCATAACTTCCCATACGTTGGAAAATGTAACACCAATTCAACCGTACTCAAGATCTGTTATATTCTGCCAAAACAACTATTTACCTAATCATTTATTTGTAAGACACAATCTCAGGTCACCACAAATGGCTACTATTAAAGATAGCCACGAAGTTAACCGAATGTCTCACGATAGTTCCCGCACACAGGGTTTCGGCGAGGCCGAAATGTTCAGTCTTTTTGGCCGAAACCTAAACCGCGGTCGAAACTCGATTTTTTGGTTCAAATTGAAACAGGAAACTCGATCAGTCATAAACCGAGTTACAGACAACCACTTTTTTATACCGAATCGAGGAACATCCGTATGTAGATTATGCTATGTATTGCCTCCTTTCCCTTCCATGTGCCACCGGTAACTCACTCGACTGCAATGCAGCCACGTACACAAAGGATAAAAACAGGACCCTGTTATTGAGACCCCGCATTTCATTTGTCCGTCTATGCGCCCCCCCCCCCCTATGGGTCACCGGCTACTCACAAACCGCACAGCGGTATCAAGTGAGCGAGAAGTACCTCTCCGGTCGTGCCGGCTCTATGCATGGCACGACCTCCTCCTATGCAGTATGGCACTACCTTTTACAAAAAATATCTTATAAAAAATTATATTACTGAATAAAAAATATTACAAACATATTTAAACTAGCTTTGCTCAGCGCCATCTAGCAATTTACTTTAGTACTTATAAGAAATACTATTGTTACACATACTAGTACAGTAGTACTAAAGTGATGCTAGATGGCTCTTTACTACCTATATGGGTTGGGAGCATATGGGTTGGGTCTACGACCAAACAGGACAGTGGCCCTAATTGGCCAGAAGAAGCAGACTTACGCACGAACCATAATCGTCATTCCCGGCCTTATCCTGGCCCTCTGGTAGGTATTCTGATATATATGATGATTATATTGATAGCTTTCATGATTCTCGGTGTTTGTGAGTTTCCGGTGGTCCATAGAAAGGATGACGAGAAGCAGGGGAGCGCATCAGTATGTAGTTTGGCGGATGTTTATGAGCGTGGATATATAGAGAAAAAACTTACTTACAATTTGAAATAAGCTCAGAGGGAAATGAGTGATTTTTTTTGCGGAATTATTTTTTATTTTAGTAAAATCGCTCGCATCGCTGAGCAATCACTAGTTATTTTAGGAAAGTGATGAGCGATGAATTCATTATCTACCTTACGTCCGTGTGACCGTAGTAAAACACTTGGGACTATGACGTATAAATTCGTAGGTCCTTAGTAGTTTAGTAAGAGGTCGCCTTGCTGCAATGCAGTGGAATCGGGCCGGCACGACCGGGGAAGTGCCTCCCGCTCACATGATACCGGCGTTAAGAGACATCTTTGCTGTCGTGTTTCGTGCGGTTTACCCACTGAAGGGACGGAGGAAAGGAGGGCAACGCATCCGCAACGTTATTATGGGGATGTTCACGTGCATCATTAGTCGTGAAAAGGTTCCGATTGCTGGTTCGCACCTGTCCTATACTATAAAAAATATCTGTAGATCAAGGTCACTTGATGACATCACGTCGGTGTTCTGGTGCAGTGCGCAGATGTACAGACTCAATGGGAAGACGCGGGGAGGTGAAAGAGAAACGGCGAGGAGCTTCAGATATGTCTAAAGATAGTGTAACCGTGTAGAATGAGAAGCTTGACTCTACTTGAGCTTTAACCTTGAGACCTGTCTCGAATTCGCTACAGTTTACATGAAAATATTTCAACCCGATTGTGTCGGAAGGAAGTAATATTCTTGTGGGATACATTCTATCTAGAAACGAATGAGCAATAAAAAAAGATAATCGGGATGTGTGCTTCCACTTGAGGGCCGCGGCCGCTTGGGTGGCGCAATTATGCAATGAAGTTCAATAAGCAAATCATTAGTAACTTTACACGATGCATTTATATTATTAATCGCAATTGGGATGAATTTAAAAATCAAACTTAGATGTCATTACCTTAAGTACCACTTCATTGCTGGCGCCCAGTCACGAGTTCGCACGAGTGTACTTTTTCATAGAAATAATACTTCGTCGATTTTGTCGTTTCGTACTGTTTGATCAATATGTCCATATTAATATCATAAAGAGGAAACATTTGACTGTTTTTTTGTTTATCTGCATTCAATAGGTTCCGAAACTATCGACCGATCGATAGACCGATTTGAAAAAATATTTTACCAAGTGATTCCCTATTATCTCGGAACATAGGCCATATTATATTTTCTGAAACATTATTTATCACTGTTCGATTACGTAACCAAAAAAACTATTGGAAAGTGCCTGTTACTTTCTTTTAGGACCTGAACTAGCGCCCTGGAAGCGAAGAGAAGCCCAATACAGATTCATCGGATTGCTGTGAGCGCTGGTCTGACGACGAGACTAGGTTTGGGGAACCTGTTACTAATTGTGCGAATTTGTCGTTACGTGTAATGTTTAAGAGTACGTAATTAAAATTTATTCCTTGTATTTTTGTAAATCAATGAATTTTTATCGTATTCTGCAAAAAATAAAATAAATATCTGTGCCAAGCCAGGACGGATTGCTAGTCTTGTATAAACCGCCCGGGAACCCAGTCATATTGACCCGTTTACACCTCAATGCTGCTTCCCAACCCGTACATTATAAGGGGACAAGAGCGAGGCTTCCGTCTCCCTTGCGACGGATATATCGAACTTAATGTTGAGGCAGTTCGTTGGCTAAATTTAGGAACCACTGCAGGCGGCGCTGCTGCGGCATGTTATGTATCCCTACAGAAGCAATGATTGAAGGGCTTTTTAATGTGTACGTACCTTCAAAATATCTAAATACATAATACGATGTTGAGAGACGAAGTGTTGGTGGACCATTCACCTGTTCGAGTAATGTGTCCGTGCAGTATTCTGGCCGAGACGCACGGGGCAGGAGATCGTTCCTCTTGGCGCTCATTGAAGGAGGTCTGTGTAGTGACTCATGATGTTGACGGAATATATTATTAACGAACAAACAAGTTATAAGTGTTACAGATGAATGTTAGGCTCGCTGGTCTACTACATCCAAGGGAGGACATTGGCATAACTTCTTGCCGTATATTTGGGACCGATATCAAAATACTGCTTACAGTGGATGTTCTGCTCAATTTCCAACTGGTCCTGGCAACTTCAAAACCAATCTTTTTAGTTCCAAACTGATACCGACACCTCTCTCTGACTGCTGAAGATGACGAGTACAACAAACCGCACATCACATCCTGTGGGAGTGTGGTCACTGGCGAGTCGAGCGAAGCATAATTCGCAGAGTTACAGGAGTAGGCTACTATAGCGATCTTGTGGACAACGTGGGAAACTTTAGTGCTTTCAAATAATTTTGTCATAAATATTACTGGCAGAAAATTAAAAATACTCATACAGTTTAATACCCCAGAACACTAAGTTAAAAAATAAAAAAAGAAACAAAATTTGGATTAATCAATATGACCAGCTAAACATTTGCTACATTTCCGTGGTGCGTAGCAGCTGGGTTTCACCAAGCTGACCTCTCCTTTTCTTGGCTTTTATAAGTCATTGCAATCTTACACTGTCTGCCGCTTTGACTAGGGAGGGAAACTGGAATTACTTTCTACTCCCCCTATTTTATTCTGATTAAATTCGTTGCGGGTCCCAAGACAGTTTTTTAGCTTTTCCCTCGGGCTCCCTGCGATGATATCAAAGGGTCAGTAGTGGTTGCCGCTGTCGGTCCTGGCTGTAGGAGCAGCAGCGGTGGGAACTTGTGGTGGGCCAAGCCCGTAAAAAAGTGTTACAGATCTAAGTTTTATAATTAATAAAAAGAAATGTTTAATGAACACTAATGAAAGTGTTACAGGCATCGAGGTGTATTCGAAGAGTAGACCGGATAATAGCGGCCGGTAGGTGGATTTCCAGGGGCCCATTGGGGGAAAGGGGCAGAAAAATTTTACTTATAGAGCTAGTGTTTATCAACGAATATCAATGATCTCATACTTAAAATAAAATCTCTAGCAGTTACAAGGAACAAGTCAACTTCATCATTCCTCACGCATTGTAATATGTTCTTGAAAAGGGACCGCCCTCACCACACTTACATGAATTCCATAACTTACGAACCGCTTTTACGCAGTCACGACTTTGGTAATGATACAAGATTATTAAAATATTACCAAAATTTAGGAGTCCAGGTGGCTGCCCGGAGGAGCCCAGTCGTGACTTACTCCGGCCATTGTCAGCGGCAATGCTAATTGACTATAATAAATACGCTCTAAACGGCTACAGTGTAACGTGTAATGAAGTATGAGACCACGCAATCATATGTTTGGCAGCGTTTATGACGATTATGAACATAAAGTTGGAAATATTTATTGCTAGCCGTTCGCCGGCGTTTTCGGAATCCTACACGCGAGAGCCGACAGAACGTACAAAGTTTCGCAATACAACTGAACCGAACGCTTTAAAATGACCGAATGTAAAAATATTTCATTTTATACCTACCTTTGATTTACATAAATTCTATACGCATGTTTTAACTTCTGAAACACCACTTTGGAACAAACAATGGAAACGTATATGTTTTATGTCATTTGTCTAATGTTATTATTAATTATTTAAACATGTTATAATCAATACGTATTCATTCATTTACAAAATTTGATCGCATAATTTCAAGATAATTCTACAAAGCCGAATCTATTTGTAAGAAAAAAGTACATATTTTTTTACAAAGACAATCTTACGCTAATTTTAAGTTGCTTCTACAAAGTGCATAATTTTACATTGTGCAAATCTTTTGTGTATATGACTGTTTTGACTTTTAAGACGCTGCCTGTGTATCTTCGTGTTTTTTTAATCAATGTATGTACTATAAAAATGCGACAGCGGGAAGTGCAAACGAAATTGGGATGGGATTCGAATCCACACCTATAGGATTAAAGTAAAGCAGTAAAGCTGTTTGCACCCATATAATTTTCGTAGCTGCGACCTGTACCGGCATTCCACCCACCCAAGCATCAGTTAAATGGGCGTTTCGATATGTACATAAACATAATAAACTGTCCATATATAATTTAATGTTGTTATTACTGTAATTTGCTAGTAAGTGCTGCAGCATGCGGCAGGTGGCAGACGAGTGAGAAAAGCCTGAAAGCCACAAGCCTGTGGGGAGCACGACGTGTTGCGTGGTGGTGGTACCAACTACCAAGGTCAGCCTGTGCTGACTTTTTATTTAATCTGTATTATTTTAATGCTCTTTTATCCATACTGATACCCGAGCGTAATTTATAATTCAAATACATCACGCTTATACTGTCAAATCAGACAAAACAATAAATGAAAAGGAGAGCCATAATTATACATTTTACATCCTGAGATATTTTCATTTTTTTTTTTGATAATTAGAATATTTTTTATATTTCTTATATTTTTTAAATTATTTTATTTTAATAAGATTCGCTTTTGATGCAAGGCAATAAAGGTACCGCGTCAGCCGCAATCATGTTTGATGATTCTACCTGTTTAGGAGTTAGATATTACGACGTACGATAAGCATTACTGTAATATCCGTATGAGACAGATCCTACTGGTCAGCACAACAGCTGCATAGGACTAGGCGATCGTTCACAACTCATATATGGCACCAGGATATCAGGAGCAATAAGAGTTTCTCACATAGTTTGTACCTGCGACGCGAAAGTCTATAAGCACCCGCAGATCTGTAAATTCAGTTTGGGGATATTAATTTTACGTGTGTCATAAGAAATAGATAATAAATTTCATACGTTTATGAATTGAATATTATCACTGAACTATTGTTTGTATCAATATTATCACTGAACTATTAGTATCAATATTATCACTGAACTATTAGTACCAATATTATCACTGAACTATTATTTGTATCAATACTATCACTGAACTATTAGTATCAATATTATCACTGAACTATTAGTATCAATATTATCACTGAACTATTATTAGTATCAATACTATCACTGAACTATTGGTATCAATATATATTGTGAAAAGGTCCCCACAAACTCTCTATCTGTATCTGATATGATCTATCTATTCTATGATCAAGAACTATTCTACGGATTTCCATGCGGTTTTCTCGAATAGATAGAGCGATTCCCGGGGAAGGCTTTAGTGTATATTTTCTTATAGGTAGCAATTCAGTGTTATTCACGAGCGAGGCCGGGGCTGATCTGTAAGCTTGTATAACACAAAGATTGAGAACTTTCTTTTGACAAAACAGCTCAATTGTTTATCGGACATATCAGCTAATGGAGCTGGAGAAGAAGCTTGTTACGCTCTCTCTCTCTCTCTCTCTCGCAGGCTCTGCGCACTCGAAACATTACTATAATTCTGAACGTTACTATGATATCATGTTTTTTTCGTGTATGCTATGTAAGCTAGCGGTATTGATATACAACTCGTTATCACGAGAAGGATTACCACTTACAAAACATAATTTGAGAATTAGCTTTCATTATGAATGTAAAACCTCGTATACAATATACAAGCGTCCACGTACACTATAGAGAAAATTATGTCGCTGGCATAATTCAGTTGATACTTTCAAACTCGCGCGGACAGTTCCAAGATAACCGCCCACCCACACACAGTTGTTATTCAATTGTCGCCAACGAATTCATTTCACAAAACTCATCTTGCCGTCGACGGCGTGACGCAGAACCATACTATAGATCATAGAAGAGACACTATTACTTTTAATTTTCTGTACTATGACGGTCGTTTTGTCATTAGTGAAAACTGTATATCTATTGTTAAAAAAAGTTAACAGAAATGAGAAAATTTTATATCTGTGTAGCCAAGGAATGATGAAAAGTATTGATAAAAAATATGTTCTGAAAGTGGCAAGCATTGTAAAGAGGGATTGAGATACAGTACGAAGTAGTTCCATGCTGAATTGCAACCGCACGACAGGGGAGGTATTTCTCGTTTACATGATCCAGCCGTAAAGAGACATGGCTTTCAATTTCTACGTCGCGTTTTGAAATTTATGATTACCCGGTGGCCCATGGTGCTGAGGCGGAGGAAGGAGGGCGACGCATATTTCTGGCCGCCGGTAGTCACCAAGTGGTTCCGACTGCTCGTTTGTCGTCCTATTATACAAAAAAGATAAACCAGTGAGAGTTCCAACTAGATGTCGTATGTGTGACGGAATACGATCTGTTATCATTCGCTGCTATGCACTGTTGACTGATAAATTATAAATTATTGTATGGATTCTGATCCGTTGCCTCCTGAATAGTTTTATAATAAAACGCGTAGAACATAACGCGCGTATAATATAACACGCGAACAACACAGCAACGAGTGATAGATGTGTACGTTGAGTTTGAATATGGGATGAACTTTGGA
Source organism: Eumaeus atala (assembly GCA_017140195.1). Classification (NCBI taxonomy): domain Eukaryota; kingdom Metazoa; phylum Arthropoda; class Insecta; order Lepidoptera; family Lycaenidae; genus Eumaeus; species Eumaeus atala. The sequence continues at coordinate 231,513 of JAFELO010001809.1, forward strand.
ATATGCTTTTGCCAATATTACGTGGATCATAACGATTGTAGAATTATAAAAAGTTGTGAAAACAACAAAAGTATTACAAACGTTAGTCCAAACCTTATGAAATGTTGTCTAGAACTTTAAAATAATCCGACAAGTGAACTGAGCAATTATTAATTTAATCCTAAATGCCAGTTCTAGTCAGTCCAAATAGTTATGAGCAGCGGCGGCGACGCGTGCCCGGAAGCGTCACGGCCGCGTGAAGACCGGAAATGGGCAGGATGACCGGATCCTATCTCCGCTAGCCTACCTGCCGCCATGTTGTGACGTCACTCGTGCTGACAATACGTCCAGATGGCGGATATTTTGGCTGTGTTATGTTTCTTACCCGACAATGGCCTGTATCTTTGACAGTCCCACGTCTTGGACATCATCTGATTTTCATCTTTACATACACCTTCTGATCATTTAGTTTATTATGCTATGCCTACTATGCGAAGTACTTGGAGTAGGTGATCAAGATAAAACATGCAATTTAGTAAAAGGTCTGCCAAACCGCGTCGCAGCCGAATTGGGCCATCACGATCGAGGAGGTACCTCTTGCTTACATGACACCACCGTAACGTGTTGTGAGTTGCCAGTGGCAGTGGCATTGGATGTGTTGTCCACACATCTGAATGACAATAATGTAGATATCTATGGCGTCAGTAGTCGTCAAAAGCTACGATTTCTCGTTTGCCTCCCTATACTTATAAAATAATAAAAAAAACGATCAGTGATTCTACAGAAAATTGAAATTTTAATTGGCGATGTCTGGATATATAAGTCTGACAATAGGAATACTATAAAACGGATACACCGTGCTGAAAATAAGAAAAAAATCCTATTAGGCTTTAAAGGCAGCAGGTAAAACGTAGCTTAAGCCTCCTAATTTAAGTAAGACGCCACGCTACGCTTGCCAGAGAGCATCTACCGGTTATCATTGTGCGAGTATATAATTGTTGGCAATTTTATGTCTCCATTCAACCCATGAATGCCAACCATTAGGCGGAGCTCTCAGCGCGCCCTTCCCGGCTAATAAGTGCATTTCGCTTTACAGGACTCCTTAGTGCCATTTTTAAAACCTCGGTAGTTTTTTAAAATGTCCGGAGAGACCGTTCGCCGGCTGAAATGTAGGTAATTGGTATTGTTTAATTGATGCCATTAAGCAATTTGCTTAAGTAATTAATTAGTGGCTCGAGCTAGCGTTTTACCTCATATTTAGCTTGGAATAAAAATACAACTGTATTGCCATGTTGAGTCAGCTAGCGTATAGAGGTAGAGCTATTGGAGAATTGTAGCTTAATCGGCCTGACACGACCGGGAAGGTACTTCTTGGTAGCACCGTGAAGTATGGCTACAACATCGTGTCTCTTTCTGAGTTTCCAGACAGCGGATGAATGTTCATCTATAACATGAAAAACTTTCAGAACGTTGCTAGCTAGTAGTTTTGTCGCCAAGTTACGACTTTTTCCAAGAGTTAAATATATTTGGGACAAACGGACAGTTCTTTTCGTACTCCACGCAACGTTCCTGCTCGTTTGGTCCTCTGAAATAAATTACCCTAGGGCTTAGACTATACAACATACCAGATAATGTATTGTTTACCCGACTGCCTTAAGAGGAGAATTCTGTGTCTTGAGCGTATAAAATGTTATAGTTCCTGCCATACTGAACGGCTCGACAGTATACTTTAGCATCTTGATAAAATATATTGAAAGCACTCCGGATAGTAATTTTTTAATTTATTTGCTAATTTTCAGACATTGGACATCAGATAAACATCCTTTGCGTTAACCCTTAAAGCGATTATGCTACTAAGTACCAAAGAGTATATTTAAGATTGAATAGCTACACGCTGACAGGGAGTATTGATATGACGTTTCTTGCAGGAGTTATTATATTATTAAACCGATGCACGATTCCGCGCGGCGAACAGGTAATTTTTGTAGTTGTTGTAAAGTATTTATAATTTACAAATGACAAAAGTTTTGATTTCAAAATGGTAACCCCATTTTGAAATCAAAGTCGGTGTAAATATGTCACCATAATGCATTTCAGTAGTTTTAACTAACAAGCTGGTACGTACTTATAAGTTTTACATATTTGCTTGTAAAGCTAATTGTGTCTTTAATTTTAACATATGAAACTGGTCATTAAAGTGTTGAAACTAAGTATTTGTTGATAGACGATTGGGAATATTTGACAATTAACAAATCCACATGGCTCGGTCGAGATCCAAGCTGTAAAGGGAATTAGGATTGAATTTAATCAGTAAAGCTCGCCAACGCAATGAATACTTATCGCACAGGCTAATCGGGTACAGTGTCACAAGAATTTTTACAAGATTTTCCTTTTTTTCTTTGCTACTTCGCGCTTGCACCTTTTGTGTATCTTTGACTTCAGTCAGTTCAGTCGCGTGACGGAGATGACACACGCAATTTTTTATTTATAATTTTATATATCTGTACGTGGTAGTTGTATGTAATTAAAGTCCCATTCCGTTTCACGCCCTCTTAATTTCCTTTCCCTTTGTTGAATAAAACGACATGTGTCTAGTGGTTACCACTCGCCTGCCATTAGTGATGTCTTTAATAATTCACTTGTCGTATTAACAAATGTTTTCAATTTAAAAATTAAAACCTACCTATTTAACATTTTGTTGTGATTGTAAATCGGCCTTGAAGGAACGGAATATCTAGACACAATTGTATATCTAGACACAATTGTAAAGATTAAGATATAGAAGTTGAAGTTTGATGGTATAAAATTAAAACTATTTTAAAAAATTTGTGTTAAAACAATCATGTTTTGCCAATATTTCACAATTCAATATTTAAATGGAAATTCGTTAAAAAATGTATTATTATAATATCAATCTTGTATCAGATTTTTCTTAAATAAATCGGAATTTGAATCTTACAATTTTTTTTTGTAGCTTGTTAAAAAAATTTGTAGCCATTACGCTTTTAAATCATTTTCGTTTCTTTATTATGCAAGTAATGCTTCTTCGTGTCATCTTCTGTTGCGGTGGAAAATTATAGAAAAACAGTGTAAGTGATTTACTATTAGTTGCAAGTTTATCATTGTAAGAGCTTATGCAGCCAAACCAGCAGTTGGATGACATGATATTAAGTATCTATATCGCCCATAGACATCCGCAACACCATGAGACATGCGTGTGACCTACAAGTGCCCTAAACTGACGACGTCATGGCGTGACTTAACGCCAATGATATACGAGTGAAACCAATGCCGGTAAATTCTCTAAGATCTATCTCACATCGTTCTCACTCGACACCGCCGTCAGGTGACAGCTATGCTGTCTCATATCGTGCGGTTTAGGAGTAGCCGTTGGCCTTTTGGAGGAAAGGAGGAAATGCAATCAATAATAATGCGGATGTCTATGGTCGTCGGTAGTCGACTACAATTTCAAGTTTGACACTATAAAAAATGAAGAAGAAACCTGTCGAGGTAGGAAGCTAAACCTGGTAGGAAGGTATTGTTCGTAACCGTTCCCCCAACGTTACTTCTCTGTCGGCGAAGGTCTCCGTCCAAATGTGGCCCGCTGTGCTGTTAAAAATTGAATAGATATCTCCAAGTGTGCGGGGATTTGATCTGACCATCTCTGTATACCATTCGCTGACACAAACACACATACACATAAACATGGGAACGGGAAGAAAAATTCAGTGCATCAGCTTTCTCAAGGTACATGCGAGCAGGGGATCGGCTGTCTTGACGTACATTGAAGACGAATGGCATCGGCTTACAGTGATGGCGATGCTGTCGTGTTGTGTGTGGGTCATGAGTTTCCGGTGACCCATTGAGGCGCATGAGAAGGACGCGCAACGTATCGGCATAAACCCCATGTGGATGTTTATGGGCGTCAGTAGTCACCAAAAGGCTCCGACTGATCTTTTTATGTGACCGAAAATGGTACTTACCTTACACATCAGACCCAGGGGTATACTATAGTGTATCTTGGGCGTCTCCGCCAGGCGTATACTGGAAATTTAGGTTGGAATTTGAATACATACCTACGTATATTCAGCGGATTAACAAAGCATATCGATCCGCAGTGGTACCGTTTTCTGTCAGTGATTAAGTTGAAGGTGTTGGCGATGAGATAGTTCATTGTTATCAGCCAGAATAATATTCGACACTTAGTGTCCAATGCCGAAGGTGGTGTGATTAATTGTCATCGCCAAGGTAGATTTTTTGCAGCTCTTTCAATTTACCTCCTAAGACAAATATGTGACTTAATTTTTTTTTCACAGTCCGTTAATTTATTACGGAAAGGAACATGGCGTCGACAGGCGTATCGAAAAATAATATTTTGTTTTTACGCAGCCCGTGTGTGACCGGCGGTGACTGAGCGGTTCCTGAGACGGAGCGATACACCGAGACTAATTCTGTATCCATCGCCGATGAGGCTCTATGATTTATGAAACAAATAACAACAACAACGCTCGGGCTAGTCGTTTATTACGTTGTTACACATTACTTCAACACCATACTTTATAATTTAATGGGATTTCATATTCATGTCATCAAACTGAATTATATATAACAAGGAGGATATATTTGTTTTGAAGTTTGAATTTCGATCTGATGTTATCATCAGGTGCCCCACTTTGGGCACTCCATTGGACACACAGTAGAGCATTTACCTACATAGCCTCTGAGCATAATATTTTGACAACTTCACAAACCAGTGATGCATAATCGGACTGCTAATGGGACAGCTTAGCTGTCACTGTGTGTCGATGTTACGTGAGCGAAAGGTACCTCCCCGTTCCTACAGGCAGCATTTATTTAACGAGTATACAACATAAGGTAATTATTATTATTATTTTTGCTTGTTTTTTCTTTTTGGTGTGATACCGTAGCATGCTCACTGTATTGCTTTTGTTAATGTTCTTGCTCTCGGTGTGATAAAGCTGCTTGCTCTCTGTATTGCTTCTGTTAATGTTCTTGCTCTCGGTGTGATACCGCTGGTTGCACACCATATTGCTTTTGTTAATGTTCTTGTTCTCAGTGTGATACCGCTGGTTGCACACCATATTGCTTTTGTTAATGTTCTTGCTCTTGGTGTGATACCGCTGGTTGCACACTGTATTGCTTCTGTTAATGTTCTTGCTCACGGCGTGATACCGCTGGTTGCACACCATATTGCTTTTGTTAATGTTCTTGTTCTCAGTGTGATACCGCTGGTTACACACCATATTGCTTTTGTTAATGTTCTTGTTCTCGGTGTGATACCGCTGGTTGCACACTGTATTGCTTCTGTTAATGTTCTTGCTCTCGGTGTGATACCGCTGGTTGCACACTGTATTGCTTCTGTTAATGTTCTTGCTCTCGGTGTGATACCGCTGGTTGCACACCATATTGCTTTTGTTAATGTTCTTGTTCTCAGTGTGATACTGCTGGTTGCACACTGTATT
>JAFELO010001811.1:8037-27520 GCA_017140195.1 Eumaeus atala
CACGACCGGACAGCAGGGCGCAGGACAGACAGACAGTATAACGCGCTCTCTGGGACACGGCCGAGGAGGTGACAAACCACCAACATCCCAATATTACAATATCATGGTCACAGTTTTAGCAAGGGCTGGTGCCATGCAAGGGGTGGTGCCATGCAAGGGGTGGTGCCATGCAAGGGGTGGTGCCATGCATGGTACACGACACTACGTCCTCCTATGAAACGGAATTGGACCGGCACGAACGGGGAAGCACCCCTCGCTTACTTGATACCGGCATAAAGTGACAGTGTCGCTGTCGCGTTTTTTGCGGTTTGTGAGCAGCCGGCGGCCCATTTGTTTGATGATAGGAGGGCAAGCCATCTACGTAAATCATGCAAATGTCCGTAGGCGTTGGTAGTCATCGAGGGGCAGCGTTTTCTCGTTTGCCTCATTATGATATAAAAAAGTTTTTGTTCTGACCAGGGACTCATAGCCGGGACCTCACGACTGAGGTAAAACATGCTCACCACCAGACTACGAGGCAGTGGAATTAAACTTTAAAGATAAGTTTCGAATTAAAATAAAATGAAGCCATATATTATAAGATCACTATGTTGGATGAGATAATGAATTCATAAACATCTGCACAGTTGCTATTCAGATGTTTGTCGGGATAAACATTTTCTCTTCCTCCTTCATTGGACCACCGCATACGCCCAAGCGCCACAAACCGCGACAGAATAGCTGTGGCTATATATATTATAGAAAATAGTTTTTTTATAGGGGGCACGTTGCTGGTTAGCAATCAGAGTCTTTTTGTGGCTACCGACGCTCATAAACATCCACATTATTACTATGCCGATGCGTTGCCCTCCTCCCGATCCCCCACCAATAAAATAATATATATTTTATAAGTTGTTTCGTCAATTATACATATTGGTTCGGAACTCGCGGTGAGACGTTGATCCGGCTTGCACTTGACTGATTTCATATTAAAGCTACTAAGTGCCATAAAAATAAAACGTGTAACGCGACGCGCCAGATACTCGCACTTCAACATAAAATATGTACGGAGGGGAACGTTGCCAGGAGAGACCGCAGGAACTGCAAGGACAAGGACATAATATAGTGGGAGAGACACGAACATTGAATAATATATACATATGTCAGAGTGGTATTGTATAAAACGGTGTATTACTTTACAGCTAGCCATTTTAAAAAACAGCGCCGTTTTGTTCTGAGGCGACCATTACGATTCTGAGGCGACGATTAGCCGGATTGTAGTTGCGAGACGTTCTTCCATATTAATAAACATGTTCCTGCTATCGAACAAGAATAAATCAGCCTGCTTTAATATAATCTCAAAATCAAACACATCGCCCTGCAACCCTTTTGACTTTAACAGCATCTCAGAGCATTGAGTCCATACTGGTATTTTATCAATAACTACGAAAGCATTTGAGTGTGATGGTTTGAGTAATATGTTACTAGCGGTAGCCGATTTACTGTCTCCTATCATTACCCATATTTTAAATTTCTCTCTTTCCTCTCATATGTTTCCGACTCAGTGGAACATGAGTTCATGTTATCCTTTCCCTAAATATTATAATCCTACGTCTTCTTCTGATTTCTGACCTATTTCCATCTTACCAATCTTATCTAAAATTTTAGAACAAGTAGTAGCTAAGCAACTTTCCTCATTTCTATATTACAATGACTTCCTATGTTCCTACTAGTCACAATTTCGTCCATTTCACAGCACAACTTCCGCATTATTAAAGGTAACGGATGACATACGATTGGCTATAGTTAACAAAATGATCATAACTTTTGTGTTATTAGATTAGATTGTGTTAGAGATCGGTATATCGCAATCGGCCATCGCGTGGTTTGAATCGTGCCTGTGAGGTCGAAAACAGTGTATTTTCACTACCGAGCACTGATCCGGTGTGAGTTATTACCGGTTTACCTCAAGGGGGAATCTTATCGCCTTTATTGTTTGCTATATTCATCAACGAAGTCACTAAAACAATTTCTTCATCATTTCACTTATATGCAGGTGACTTGTAGCTTCATAGACATTCAACAACAAATTATCTGGCGAATGCTATAAATTAATTTAACTGGGATGTGTAAAAAGTTTAGGAATAGGGTTGACACATATGGTTTTCTGGTGAACCCAAAAAAATTTCAGGCACTCCTCATCGATAGGAGACAACTAAGAAACAAGATTGAACTAAGCTCTTTAAATATGTAATGTACAATGACAACGTGACAGATTTCAGTAATAGTGCATTGAATTTAGGATTAATGATTGACTCAGATTTATCTTGGTTCGTACATGTCAGTGAATACAGTAAACGTGTGCACTACTCCTTGCATGCGTTAAAGTGGTTGCAAAATTTTCTACCGCTCTAAAGAGCGGTAATCTGGTAGACCAAAACCCACCTGATAATAATAATAATGAGATAAACATCTAAATAATATTATAATCTGGCGTGTAAATTGCGTACCAGATTCATGAAGATAATTAATATTATACTCGTGTATCAAATTGATGTCCACAAACATCACTACGATGCACATTAAATAGAATGCAGTTACGTACTCATTGGTTATGTGGGCAGTAAGCATATACAGAAATATACTTACTTGTAAATTCATCCATATGATATATACATTTTTTGAAACTAACAAGATCTAACGTCATAATACGTTTTACGTACATGAAACGTATTAAGTATTTACGTTACAAACTTTAAAATTCCTTTAAAATAAACAATCCTTCGAGGATTGTTTATTTTAGCCCTTTGTGAAGATCAAAAAGTTGAGCAGTTTGAACAAATATGTTTCCTGATAGATCAACCTAATTGAGTTAATATATCATGTCTGGTAGATCTAGTGGCGTGTTGGTTCAATTAAGTTTAAATATCATGTCCGGTAGATCCAGTGGCGTGTTGGTTCAATTAAGTTTATATATCATGTCCGGTAGATCTAGTGGCGTGTTGGTTCAATTAAGTTTATATATCTTGTCTGGTAGAACTAGTGGCGTGTTGGTTCAATTAAGTTTATATACCATGTCTGGTAGATCTAGTTGCGTGTTGGTTCAATTAAGTTTATATATCATGTCTGGTAGATCTAGTGGCGTGTTGGTTCATTTGAAATCGTGTTTGGGCCGAACTGGACTGGCGCAACCCATGCGGTACCTGTAGCTCATCATATTGTTCGTCACTAGTGACAGCTATGCTATCGCGTTTCGTGTGGTCTGTGTGTTTCCAGCATCCCTGTGGGAGAAGAGAAAGAAAGGTTACGCATGTGCACAACGATTACGCGGATGTTTATGGTCATTAAAAGACTTCGACTGCTCGGAAATATAACACAAAATTTCTACATCGGGTACTAATACGTTAAGTGGAATAAACAGCTTAAAATAGTATTGTCCTTGAAAACTATCGAGAAGTAAAAGCTATAGCAAATAGAAATATAAAGGAGATGAGCAGAAAAGAACCTGACTCCCGAAAAAAATTTAAAAACAAAGTCTTTGTGCCGAGACGGAGACGTCCTTTATCCAGGAATAATGGCCGCTTTAGAACATCCTCGAGTTTTTCCTGATACTGAGACACGTATGAGAGCGAGGCTCGATTCTACTTACACACAATGTAATCCTGTCTTATCCGACTTCTATTTTCACGGTTTACTATTAAAGTAGCTATCGTTACACAGCCATTCGGCTTGGGATAGTTTTCTTAACGTGAAGTGTGAGTAATCGGAGCGTTTTGTTGACTAACGACGCCCACAAACATCCGCATAATTATTGCGCCTATTTTTAAGCGCGAAACGCAACACAGCAACGGCATAGCTGTTACTTTGCGGTGGTGTCATTGCCCTATCCGGCTGCATAACGCAAATATAACTGGCTGCAACATACGGCTGGTGTTAAGGCCTGTGTACACTGACTTCATAAACATTTAGCAGCACAAGATTTTATTTAAATTCATCCACGTACAGAGTTATTTATCTGCAATCGCTGAGGCGCCGCGGCGGCTTTTAGCTCACCTCGTCGATTATAGTCGTGTGTGGAATTGTTTGCCGGGTCATCTGAAGACTGCTGGCGTTTAACAGATTGATTTGGTTCTACAACATAGAACTACATTACCTAATACAGTTTCCTAATACATTTTAGATCGCGATTCCAACTGCTCAACGGCAGGTAGTGGTATTTTTACCAAAACCTACCATTCCAATTAGTGGATTCGGCACACCTGTAATATATTCGTGTGACGGAAGTCACTCTGCTCTCTTCCAATGGGCCACTCACAAAGAGCACGAATTGCCACAGCACAATAAAGGTCTTAATGGAGCATAACCACCCCGCTCGATACTATTCGCTTGCAAGGCGGCAATAGCACTTCCACATGTATTTATACTCTCTATGTTTTAGTACACTAGTCAGTGTATTAATGAAACAAACTCGTGGCATAAATTCAAGAATTTATATCCAAACTTCTGGCGCACGTAGCGACATATCACTCGGGGGGATCTTCGGGCCCGGAGCGTCTTTAACCAAGATTAAAGGGGTCTCTGATAATTTTTTGAACGCTTGATGTTTGATACTTTATATTACCGATGTAGGCGAGTTCGTAAGATAAGGTCCAGTCACAGTTGAAAATTAGATTTATTTAGCATCTAACAATAAGACTTTACTGGATTTTATCGCGGTTTAATTATGTATTTTAGTTCAGGCATACAGATTAAAATGTAATAAAATGAAATGCAATTACAATGTAACTTGTGTATATTGTCCCAAATCATCAGTCTCACTGAGTTTGTTGCACCGGTTCTTCTCTTGTCAGGTTTAGGATCGAACCGCTAGTAGTGAAGTATAGATGTTCAAAAAGAGATTTGGAATGAAATATTTTGATTTTGACTTTTAGAAGCTTGACAGCAAACAATAAGCTCAAAATCTTGTTCCAAGAAGTGTTGTGGTACGTGTTGCATTGTAGCCGAATTACGCAGGCACGACCGGGGAGGTAGCTCTCGCTAATATGACCGTCAAGTGAAAGCTATGGTGTCGCATTTCGTGTGGCTTGTGCCTAGGCGGTGACCCATTGGTGGGGAGGAGGAAAGGAGGGTAAGGCATCTGCTTGACGGCAACAATGTTATTATGCTATTAATAGCTACCGACGCCCACAGACACAGGGCGTTGGTAGTAGTCAGGAGGCTCCGATTTCTTGTTTTAACTTTTCATCTTAAATTTCCATCAAGAAGAGACACAATAATTGACTCCACTATATCAATTAGTATCCGTTTATCAGATGTATATAAGGTCGAACAGTTTTATAACTGAGTTATATAGTTGACATATACCAAGTTATGACATAAGATATATATGACTGTGCGGACATATAATGCACCAGTACATGACGGAGAGAAGTAAACTGTAAAATAACTTTAATAACACTGAAAGTTGTATTATAAATGTTTGGTTATATGACAAAAACGTTTGTTGGCCGCAATAATATCTGCGTAAATATTAGCCGTCTGATGGGCGTCGATAGCGACCAAATAGCTCCGATGACTCCTTTGTCTGGCCGATGGTGACGATGGTTATGATATGTAATGTAAGTAACCAATTCTTGCATAATTCAACCTAGAAACTAGGAGTTAAATACTAGGAGTTCTAGTACGAAAGCTAAGCATACAATTTAATGGACTATTACATGCCCGTGACATAGAGTTTGGCGCATATTGTGACTGCTAACATAGAAACATTTCAACAGACAACATTGCATACAATGTTATGTATTATATATTGAGCCCCAGCTTCTAGTCTTCGGCGTCAATGGCATCAGCATAACAGGAAGTAAAGGAAAACACAATATATTGTCTTAAGACTCCTCTGAGGAAATGAGTTTTTATAAAACCATGACGTTCAAACGTTCGAAAGAAAAGGTTATGAATGATGGATAGACTGTCGGAAGACAAAAATCGTAGGCTCTTATTTCGAATTATAATTATAAAATTTTAATATTAGAGACATTGGAAACTGTCCAAGCTATTTATCGCTACAAACTATACAATTAGTACGTGTTTCATGACCTGAACACGCACTCAGTATCAGCCATCAATTGCTTTGAGTTGGAGGTAGTGTTGTTGCATTCCATCTGAACTGGGCGGGCACGAGTGGGGTAATGCCTCGCGCTCACACTACACACCGGCGTGAAGTTACAGCGTGCACGAGCGGGGTCCTGTCTCGCACTCAAAATACACACTGTCGTGAAGTGACAGCTATACGTTGTTCCATTACCTGAACACTCAAATCTTACTCATCATCATCGCGTCTCCGTCATTATCAATCCGTTTATGGCACATGTAGATTGTCATCCTTCATGGGGAACGAGGGGGCTCCTTCACAATGGGCCTCTGGACGCTAGAAGAAAATCAAATTTTCAGACTTTGGTTAACTTAAACGATTGAAATCTTTATTGTAATCACTTTTTGATCTATTGAATCTGATTCAACAAATCATTATTTTAGCTTCAGGACCGAACGGAATGTTCTTTGCTTTTTAAACATAAAAGATCAAACGAGCAGTCGGAGCATTTTGATGACTATCGACGATCATAGATAGTAGCATAATTGTTAAGCAGACGCGTACCCTACTTCCCTCCTCCCCTCCAATGGTCCACCAGAAATCACAAACATATTTCAGGATAGCGACCGAGCTCACACTATATCCGACTGTTCGTTTGCTCCTTTATTATGTTAAAAAAAGCAAAGAGCTTTATATTCGTTCAGGCCTTATTCGGATGAGGATGGAACAATGCCCACCGTAGCGACAAGGATTAACTTGGTGTGTGACAATTTAAATTCTATATACAAGCAGCCGTCACGTCGGGGATAAAGAACTGTACCAGGAACAACCAGTCTTTTAAATACATTCAATCGATGATGGTCTCTCCACACTCACAATCGATGATGGTCTCTCCACACTCACAATCGATGATGGTCTCTCCACACTCACAATCATGAACAAACTTAAAATACTACAAGGAGCAAACAATAGAATCAATACAGTTTTTAATTAGGTACGATACGATTTCATACCCTCCTTCACCCCCATACTAACGTATAAAGTGAGGGTATGAAATCGTATCTGGCAGTTGTCCGAGACTCCCGGCTGCAACCTGGATAGAGCTTCTTATATATTCAATTATACTTTCAACCACTGTTTGTTTGCGGATTGTTCTTCAATTCCTATTTTATGGAATATAATTTTTCGTTATATATTTGATATATTTTATATCTCGAATATATAGGTTCCCGGCGGAAAAGAAAAAACTATTTAATTGTTACTTTGAGATGGCAGAGAGTGTCAGCCATCGTTCGGTCCTCAACATCCAGCAAAAGAAGTAGTGTTATCTATTCGACACTGAGCACGTCCTCAGTCCAGCAGACAAAGATGACAAATATACTTTTTTATAGAATGTTTAAGTAGCAGAAATATAATAGCTACAAGTAGTTTTATAAGTTGCTCTAACGAACAGGTGAGTTGTATATTGAAATGCACTCTGATACGAGGGTGTATGTTTCAGCAGAAATATAATAGCTACGGGTAGTTATATAAGTTGCTCTAACGAACAGGTGAGTTGTATATTGAAATGTACTCTGATACGAGGGTGTATGTTTCAGCAGAAATATAATAGCTACAGGTAGTTATATAAGTTGCTCTAACGAACAGGTGAGTTGTATATTGAAATGCACTCTGATACGAGGGTGTATGTTTCAGCAGAAATATAATAGCTACAGGTAGTTAGTTATATAAGTTGCTCTAACGAACAGGAGAGTTGTATGTTGAAATGCACTCTGATAGGGTGTATGCTTCTCTATTGCAGGAGGTAGTGCCATAGCCAAGTTCACAAACTTATATTTTTCATGAACTTCAAACTGAACGACATCAAGATGGTTTATTCTAATAAAAGGTAAACTGGAAATTGAAATTGCATTGAACGGGTTCCGTCTCTACTGGGCCCATTTGAGAAATTACTTTACTATTAGGAACTTGCATTATCGCTGATGTTTATAGGCCATATATAACATTTAAAACTTTTTAGATAATTTTGAAAACTGCGATAGTGTAACTAAAAGTGTGAAATATATCAAAGTAAATCCTTATGTTACAACTGCAGAAATGATTGACAACCAGCTGTCTCAACAGACGTTTGGTCATAAGTTGACGTGTAATGCTTGTGAGTACGAAATTAAAATTTAGAACATTTGTTCAGGGCTGATGAGGACGCGTAAATGCGTTTCCCCCACATAAAACAAAATTCGCATAGCCCTACAAGTTGCTCCTTAACTTGAAACGAGGCACTTTATATCCTGTGTGGGCGTGAGATACTATGTGTTCTTTTTTTATTTTGGTCCTAAACACTTTCGGCGATGCATTTGACTTAACAGTACATTGGACTAAGGAAGATCCTTGTTGGTTATACATTAAAAAATCTCTGAACAAACATAGCAGCGAAATATGTGAGAGAATAATGTGAAGAAAATGCGGATGAAATATTTAGGTATTGTAGGCTTGTGAATGAGTTTGATGAAGTTAAGTGCTCCGCTCTAACAGAAGTCAATAATGTAAAGAAAATGCGGATGAAATATTTAGGTATTGTAGGCTTGTGAATGAGTTTGATGAAGTTAAGTGCTCCGCTCTAACAGAAGTCAATAATCCAGATTTCCTGGTGGCTGATGAACTACCAACTAATTCGAGGCATATTACTTACAGAAGTAAATATAACATCCTCCAAGTAAACAATGTCTATGGAGTGCGCAGAATAGAATATCTGATGCCAATACATCCCCCTTTGCAACGGAATTGGGCCGGCACGACCGGGGAGGTACCTCTCGACTTGATACTGCCTTGAAGTGTTCGTGCTGTTTGCAGCAGCCAGTGAACAATTGGGGGGAGGGTGAAAGGGAAGGGAACGCATCGGCATAATTATGGTCATGTGCGTCGGTAGTCGTTGAAAGGCTCAGATTACTCGTTTGTCCCTCTATACTATAAAAAGTTAAAGGATCCAAATGTATATTAAACAAAGATAGCTTACACCACTACATAATGTTGTAGTTAAGCAACTGTTCCCTTTGTGCATAAATTGTACCTGTGCTGAGTGCGATATGCGGTCGCCACCTGCCCTTAACAAATTGTACCTGTGCTGAGTGCGATATGCGGTCGTCACCTGCCCTCAACAAATTGTACCTGTGCTGAGTGCGATATGCGGTCGTCACCTGCCCTTAACAAATTGTACCTGTGCTGAGTGCGATATGCGGTCGTCACCTACCCTTAACAAACTGTACCTGTGCTGAGTGCGATATGCGGTCGTCACCTGCCCTTAACAAATATGTATGGATCACTCCGCTCAGATGACCGTTAGGGTTTTAGAGGCTGGGTTTTTGTACTAAAATAAATGTAATTGTTGTGGAATTAATATACACAAGTAAAACCAGTTGAATAAAACTTATGTAATGTAAAAAATTTGCAAATTAAATTGTAAATAATTGCAGTAGGCACACGAAACACTGGTACCCTTTGACGATTGCCATGCCCTCCTGCCTTCTACTCCCTCAATTGGCTAACGGCTACTCACAAACCATGCGAAACGGTACAGCATAACTAATAATATAAATAATAATTATCAGTGGGATTGATTGAAGTCCACATCTCTGCTCTGCTTGGTCTGACAGCTCTTGTCGTTCCCATATATGAATGATTATGAAAGACGTCAGCTATCAGAAGTAGTACTTATGGACAGATACAGACAGACAGGGCGCCATCTTCATGTGCATATAAACATATTTTAAAACTCGAATTGGGTTTTCTATGAGTCTGACAGAGCAAGACAGCTACTTTATTGCGACTCGCATATATTAAAATAGCATCGCTGAAATTTTTACCAAGTTATCAGACCAATACGATAAGCTGAAAATTCTCCGCGAAAACATTTCCAGCTCGCAGTTCGCACCCCGCCGGTCGAAGATATTTTCAGTGAAGACTACAGCGCGGCGCCTGCGCTGTGTACGCGGCGAGCTGCAGTCACGGCCTGCTCTTGTACCCGAAGTGTTCATCAGCCTTGTATGAAGAAGTATTTGCATTGTAGAAAGAGCCAGAGCCAATATCGACGTGAACTAACACCAGAGGCGGTCTCGCACACACGCGTACTGTTGTATGAGTTCGGTAGCCCATTGGTGGAGAGGAGGGCAGTAAGACGGCATGTAACAATAATATTGACTAAGGATATTGCCATTACCAACAAACAGCTCGTTCATCATCATCACTCCTTGTCGGTCCCCTGCTGGACATAGGTCTCATTCAATGAACGCAAACACGACCTATCTCCTGCTACTCGCGTCCATCCCGGACCGCCTACAGCGCGGAGATCGTCTTCCCAGGTAGTGAACGGTCGACCAACACTACGTTTTCTTAAATGTGGCCTCCACTCCAGAACCTTAACACCCCATCTGCCTTCTGATCGTCCTAATATGTGACCAGCCCATTGCCACTTCAGTGAGCTTATTCGTCGCGTGATATCGTATACTATCTATACTTCATGTACTAATATATACTTTAGTTCTCTGCCTTATGACTTCATTACGAACTCTGTCGGACAGGGAAACACCCAACACAGCACGTTCAGTAGCCCGTTGAACGGCACCAAACTTGCGGACCAGTCCTAAATTAAGGGGCCATGTTTCGGCTCCTTTGGTAGACACGAGAAGAACGTAATTATACGTTATTACGAATAGAGTATACACAACAACGTAAAACGCAACTCAACAAGTTGATATAACCTAAGCGTCTATGTCGATACCCATGAAATGTTCTCCCCTCCCCGTTCATACATGAATACATCCGTTCGCTAACATCTGCTGCAGTGGGGTAAAACGAGGTTTATCTTTGTTCTTTTATTTGCTGTCCATCGGCGTAAAGTAAACAAATAATTGTAAAACACACAAGTCCCAACCTGTTCATACAAGAGAGTGCACGTAAACTTTGTTAAATAATGTATTTTCATTTTTAAACCACAAAGATCACATTACTTTGAATTATGGTTTCTGTTGTAAGGACTTCGAAGTAAACGAGCAGTGAAATCACCCAATACCAAGAGACATAAGCAGATACTCGCATCAAAAGGTTTGGACATGTCCTTCATGTAAATGTAACCAGCGCTAACTTATTTCGAATTTGTTTTGTACTTGGTTTCGATAACTATCGACGCCCATGGACATGTGCAATGTCATGCATGGATGTGTGACAATTGTTAAGCGGATGTGTGTCGTACTACTTCTCCTTTCCTCCTCCAATAGGCCACCAGAAACTCACAAACCGTACGAAAGGCGATATCATCATGGTCAGTATAACTGTTGCTCTTACAAACCTATATATTGTTCAACAAATAATGTATGCTAATAATATAAAGCAGAACCGTTTGTTTATTTCTTTGAGTGCACTAATCTCAGGAACGGGTTTACCAAATTAAACGGAAGGCAATAAGGCGATATACCGCGGGGCTACGTAGCCGTATCAGCGGATACGATCGGAGCAGCGCGGGAGAAACCACGGGTTGGTCATGATGGTTGAAAAATATAAAAGTTATATTGTTCAATTTATTTAAGAAAATGGCCCATTGGAGGGGAGGAGGAATGGAGTGCATCAGCATAGTAATTACGCGGATTTTCATGGACATCATTAGTCGTAAAAGGGCTCCCATTGCTCGTATTCCCCCACTCTATAGTTTTTTAAAGCATAAGGGCAAACGAGCAATCGGAACCTTGTGATGACGAGATTCGCATGTTTGTCACGTTAATGCGTTGCCCTCCTGTAACTACCAATGAGTCGTAGTATAAAAAACCTACAGGAATTTAAAGTAACCCTCCGAGAACTCTCCTACAAATTCAAACTCAGATTGAAACATTCTAAAGGAACCGGTAAACTTAGTTTATAATGCGACTGAGGACATTTAACTGCTGTTTGCTGTTCCAGTCTCATTAGCAAACAGAGGAGCGACCTCCGTGTTACAGACGTCCGAGCCGGTGGAATTACTACGAAAACTCGATTTTAATTACAAGCTCTAAGGCTAAAGAGTGCAGGTTTGTTGCGAAAGTCCTAAAGTATCAGTGCGTTATATGGTCTTCGAAGTTAATTCCAATAAAATATGAAAAACAATTGAAACTCTATTTTAAATATTATGCAATAATTATTTTTATAATAATGTATTTTTTTACATTCACACCTTTATCATAAAGTGTAATGAGAACGTTTGCTAAATATATTATTTTATAGAATAGTGGGGCAAACGAGAAATAACCTTTTTACGACCACTGACGCCCGTGAACATCCACATAATTACTATGCCGATGCGTTGCCCTCTGCTTCGAAACAACCCGCGTTTCGTGCGGCCACTCACAAACCGCACGAAACGCGACACTGAACATGTCACTTTACGGCGGTATTATGTGAGCGAGAGGTACCTCCCCGGACGAACCAGCCCAATTCCCTAACGTTAGGAGGAGGTAGTGCCACGCATAGTGCATGATATGCAGCATGGCACTACCTCTTCCTAGTATTCTCACCGTCTAGAGGCTTAGTAATAGCCCTATCGGTTCATCTCCACCCA
The DNA here is from genome assembly GCA_017140195.1 of Eumaeus atala. Lineage (NCBI taxonomy): Eukaryota > Metazoa > Arthropoda > Insecta > Lepidoptera > Lycaenidae > Eumaeus > Eumaeus atala. The sequence continues at coordinate 20,688 of JAFELO010001811.1, forward strand.
TCCGAGAAGAGGAAGGGGTCTATAACACTATTGTCTCCCTAAACAAGAAAATAACAAAGAACGGTAAACTGCGGCGGCAATTACAATAGCAACGCCGTCTGCATTACGTGGCTACTGAACGAAAAAAAGAAAAAAAAATCGCCAAGTCGTATATCGCATGTCCGAACACGAGACCAGACACTGTATGAGAGCTCAAATGATTTTTTAATCCAGTGACACTTTTGTCCAGGATAGTTCAGGAGGCACACCAGGATAGTCCGGCGTAGACGCAGCTGATCTCATAACCAAATCAAGATGGCCAATCTCTATATAATATCCGGTCGCGTGAGAATAAAGATAATATATTTCGAGTGCATATATTTAAGTATGAAGATATTTCTGTACAGAGATATACTTCTCTGTTGACCGGTACACAGGTTTCGGATTGATAAACATGTTCAAGCACACTCGTGAGGACCCGTCTCGGGTTCTCGTCCCGGGTGGGCACAAAGTGTTACTGGGATATTTTAATTTCTAGTAACTAGTAGTCGGGAAGTTTGCGGTCTCACGTCCCCGTGCCTCGTAGAGCACCTAAGGCCGTCGTCTTGCTCCAAGCTTCTCTCCGGTTGTGTCGGATTATCGTGCCGAAGGCCGAAGTGCCCTTGTGTATACACACACACTTGTGTATCTATCTATACCTATTGTAAAACTAGCAGTCCGCCCGGGTATGCACGAATATTTCATGAAATATGGCAAAAAACATTGATTTACAACATTTCGGCCTTCCGCATCGTAAATATTACATATTCGTTTAATTGTGTATATTTTCTCTTTTTATAGCCTAGGAGGGCAAACGTGCAATAGGAGCCTGATGTCGAATACCAACGCCCATAGATATCCACCTTCTTGTCATGCAGACTTACTGCTCTCCTTTCCTCCTCTCCTCCAACGGGCCACCGGCTACTCACAAACCGCACGAAACGCAATAACATTTGTGACTGTGACTCTGCGACGGTGTCAAGTGAGCGGGCCCTGCTTGGGCAGTCAGGATCCTGCTGCAGTGGACCTTTGAGGTGCAAGAGCAACCTCTTACTAAAATTGCTAAGTAAAATAACGGCGTGTGAAACTGAATATTGAATCCCTATCTATTGCGACGCGTTATGAAATATGATTAAAAACATTTCGCGAACAAATTTCAATATTGTAAGATTTCATCATCAAAACATAAACGTGAAACGTGAGCCAAGTTCAATATAATTTGATATATGCTGGGAATAAAGAAGTGAGATTAAACAGGTGCCAAGTTCCAAGACAAGTCCTGTAATTTGTTCATAATAACACACAATATTTTATATCAACTTAGAGTGTTTTTGAAGTAAAAACCTTTACAGACCAAAACAGCCCCCGGTATTAGCTTTTCTCTGTGACGCAATATCGTTACGCCTGGTTGGGGGGAGGGGGCGTGGGTGATATATCGCCTGCAAGTTCCTTGGCCTTGAATGCTGTTTATAATACCACCCGCCCGTTCGTACAATTTCTTTTATTCACTACAGCTATTTTTGTAATTTAGGATAATGTACTTATGGCTAAGGGCTACCATGATATTTTCCTAATCATTTCTTCAATATATTATTTTATTTAAAATAGCCATCACCTCACAAATTTTACGTATAATTATTTGATGTTTTCCTTTATTAATATACGTACGTTTTATTTATTTCATAATAATTTACGTAAGTATTAGAACTAAATTATCCTCGTCAAACTTTAATGTTTGATGGCTAGATATGCTCCTTTTTAACATGATAATATTGTAGACAGAGTGCAACTATTAAGTTATACCAATTACACAGCTTATAACATAAAAGAACTTAACATCGTACGTGTCGGATTATTCCAATAGTTCAGTTTCACGCCTGCAAGTTACATTGTTTAAATGTTTTCTTAAGCGAGCTAATACTACAAGTGTAATCGTGTAAAACAGCGCTCCAGCAATCAAGCCAGCGGCGTAACTCTTAAGTAGTGAACTCCAGTCACGTGATGGCGCTGACACACACATATCACTTTATGAATTTTTAACTTTTTGTATTATATTCGACACCAGCCATCCTCCTCCAGCTATTTCTCGGGAATCGTTCTATCCTTGAGCATGAAAATCTGTTCAAAAAATTTTGAGAAAATCGATCTCATTCAGGCAACTTTAAGGAACTTTCTTTTGTAATACGTACAGATGTAACAAAAGTACCGACACAACAGATAAACTTGTAGTAGGTTAAACTCTAAAGCAATTATATTAAACGTTCACAATAACTCACTTCATCCGCATCATCCGGCGTAATTGAGCACCCCAATGATTCCCCCACCCCCACCAGAGGATGGAATAATTTGTTGGACCTGATGGTTCATGCTTAGAAATTAATAATACGAAATTACTTTTTGAGGAATAAACTGGGATTGTACTTTTCGGTAAGAAATAAATTTGAATTTAGAATTATTTCGAGAGGTAGGGCCATTGTAGTATCGTAGTGGGACGGGACAAGTACGTATTATTTTATTTTTATTATTTTTTGCTTAGCAGTTAAAGTGAGACCATACAATGCAGATAAATAAATAAATCGGGAATATGGTAATTTAACCGGCGAAATAAACTCCGTGGGTCTGAGGCGTGGCCGTCAATCGCCCGACTTCTTCCGTCGTTGAAAGTCTTCACAGCATGCTTGTGTATACACATTGTAGTTATATACATGCGCTAGTAATGACATATTATGTAATGTTTCACTACTAGCGAGCCGCCCCGCCCCGGCCTCGCATGGTGATAAATCGATCACATAGTACAGAACATTGTCTTATTTAATGGTAAAAGTTAAGGGCTTTGTTTTTTAAAGCTCATAATTAAAGAAAGAGTAACTGACAGCAGAATACCAGATAGTGCTCGTGAGGAGAGTCTCCAGGGCACCAGCTGATGGAGTCGCAGTTGAGTGCCACGACATCCCCGCGGCTCCACTGGCGGACGAGAAAAAAATCGCTTTACTGGATAGGGAACTTTTAGCTCTTGTAATTTTAAATGTAGGAACACGAGCTGGTGAAAATGTTCGTAGTGCAAATATTCATTTCTGTGACACCTACTAATTCATAGCTACACCCCCCCCCCCGGTCTTAATCGCTTTTATGTTTTTGAGGATACAAAGTATTGTGTGTTGCTCCAGATTGTAATCTAAAGCTGTGCCAAGTTTTAAACAAATACCTTCAGTAATTTTTGTGTGAATAAATAACCAGAACCTTCGAACCAGTTCAGAACTAATATTGTGAATGCGAAGTCTTGTTCGTGAGATAAGACAACACAACACCACATATATCTATATAACTGATAACATATGACACTGCACTTCACTCTCTAAAGAAAATCCAGAAATTTTCCGACGGAACACGGAATTTATCGCGTGCTCGAACACCAACCACACCCGCTCTGACCAAACTTCTGAACTCACTGTTATGTCCTCTACTTATTCTGAACATGAGATACGATCCAAATATGTGATGGAGACTAAATTACAAGATTGAAATATTATCAACTAATTATGATTGTTGCATTTATCAGATAATCCCTGCAACATATATCCATAATAACCCTCCTTTGCGTCGGGCCGTCCAGTTCGACCCCTGAGAGACTACACATCACAGGTCATCCATTATCTCATACTTGATCCTTGCCCCGCACGCAAAAGCGCCTCCTCCTGCTCTTTAGTCCCCTCTACTTATAAGAAGGGTATGAAGTGCAGCCCCCGCGGTCCAATAGGCTTCGCCCAAGGGGCCTATGTTCACCCCAGGGTATCGAGCCCCACCACCACGAAAACGCTTGAAACATGGCGGGGGGCCAGCAGCTCGGGAGATTAGCGTATTCAAACAAATTATTCGCCTTTATAACGTTAGTATAAATATAATTATACTAAAACATGTCGCCAGAATAATGCCTCGCTCGACACTTTATATAATGCAGTAAAATATCTATTAAATAGTGGAGGATGGTAAAGTGGCGTAGAGGATGCTTGCGTTAGTTATCCCACAGCGTGGTAATGAGCTTCGTTTAGTAGCAGTTTAGTAAGGACTTACGTTTAATACTGGAAAATAACACGGTTTTAACATTTAGCCTATAACTTTCCACATGCACATAGCATGTAACACGAAAAATGTTTTTTTCAATTTCGAACTGACTAGCGCGTTCAAACAAAAAGATAAACTTCAGCTTTATTTAACATTAGTTTATATAGACATAGATAGAAGATAAATATTGTATTGCATTGCAATTACATACAAACATACATCGTATATTTTCCCTTTAAAAGTTTTCCAGCTGGTGATGTTGGAGGTTTATCACAGACACAAACAGAGATCTGCCTGTGTCAATACAATTTGAAACCAATATTTAGAGTACACGATACTAGCATCATTTCGCGTATTTACCTGCGTAGCTCCGGTCCTATTGGTCGTAGCGGCAAGGTACAAAGCCTATAGCCTTCCTCGATAAATGGACTATTCAAGACTAAGAAAGACTTCTCTTCCGACCAGTAGTTCCTGGTAATTTCAGGAAGCAATTTCGAACTAACAGACACATTCATCATCATCATTATCAGGTTTTATCAGTCCACTGCTGGACGTGGGCCTCTCCCAATGAACGCCAAGACGAACGATCTCCTGCTACTCGCATCCATCCCGGACCGGCTCCCCACCTGGTGAACACAAGATCAACAAATCGTTTTCCTAAACGCGGCCTCTACTCCAGAACCCTATAAATGCGTAATTTTTACATTATTTGAATAGATTTACTTCAAAAACATCAAATTGTTTGTATGTTATTGTTGGAAAAGGAGGGACACGCATCGGCATAACTTTGCCGATGTTCATGGATTTCGATAGTCGTTGAAAGTCTGAAAAGGCAATTGCTCATTGGTCCCCCTATAATAAAAAAAAAAAAACTGTTTATGCGCTACAACTGTAAACAACGATTCAAAACTTTTTTCGACGTGTCGTTGATTTATTTCGTTCGGAAATACGAAGCTATAAAGCGCCCCAACAATAGCAACACCTGATATACGGAGTACGTGGGTTGCAGTGTGTTCTAGTGGATTTCACAGTGTACAAAGTTTTAAAAATATTGACGATGTAATAACGCTTGAAGCAGGTAGCCAAGAGACTTCTTATTTTAAATTTAGTCCTTAACTAATGAGTTAAGAGGCGTGGTTTTAAAGAAAAGTTTGTGTGTACACATGTACATACATGTGTACACACAAACAGGCATAACTTTTCCTGACGGTGTGCGAGCGCATCGTAAAAAATACTCTCATCATTTTTCCTTAAAAGCACTAGAGATTAAATTCAAAAACTGGTTATTTGTAAGTTGGTATGTTGACAATATACTTTTACGTGATTACCTAACGGTTATCTAATTGATCTGTGAACTGTGTGTGTAAGTGAAAGACACCCGTTAAAAATTGAAAAATTGCAATATCAATGTCCGAACTTCGAAGGTAGTGAGTGTCAAGAGTCTTCGCAATCGGCGTGTCTGTATGTAGAGGGTAATGAATGTAGAGGAGACAAGGCAGGTATGTAGGGATGGTGATGTCCGGTACTGCGTTCTCCCTGCCCAGCCCGTTAGGGAGCTGGCATAAAAATGATTTGTGTTGTCTATTTATTTATATTTTTTTAATACTATACGAGAAAGCTGAGCTTTCCAACGACCACCAACGAAAATGTACAGCACTTACTACTATACTGATGCGTTGCTTTCCTTATCACCTCCACAATGGAGCACCGGCTACTCGCAAACCGCACGAAACACGACACCGAAAATGTCACTTTGCACCGGTATTATGTGATCGAGAGGTACCTCCACGGTCGTGACGGCATAATTTCGCTGCAATGTACCTTTTGTTGCAATAACACCTTGACCTGACTCATTCTCGAGACGTCACGATCACGGCTGGTGTCCACGACCACGTCAGTACACATGATGACGATGTAAAAGAACCTCAGGCAATAAAATAACTCCGCGCCACACCGGTGTTGACAAGTTTGTATGAAACTTGGACAAGTAATGCAAACCCCCAAACTTATCTGTTGTTGTTCGCTCCAGCCCCACTGTACTGATATTAATGGAATATCTCTGACAATGGCGTAAACTTTAAAAGCCGTGCCAAGGTTGCCTTGCTGCTGAATTTGACCGGGCCGATGTTATCAGCTGTCGTGATAAATCTGATTTTCACCGTCGTGTTTCGTGCGGTTTGTGAGAATTTAGTAAGAAGTTGTGGGAGACGTTGCTGATGAATTGGGCCGGCATGACCTGGGAGGTGCCTGCCTTGCGCTGTTAGAGCCCGTAAAGTAATCGATATGTGACATATATTTATAGCCTTAGATGAGGAACTCCTCACAATGTTAGGGAATTCTTAATCGTAATAAAGTGTTACGGCAACCAGATACAGCCCGATTTGGTTATCTACCTTGAACATGTCGTAACCTCCGGCCTAACGAAAGTTAACCGCAAATAATTGATAGATAATTATATGCCACCATCTAACTGTCCAATATTGGCCGCACCTGTGCTTAACCCGGAAGTAAACGTGGCTATCAATGGAAACTTATTAAAGTGGGATAAAGTGATAGAGCAAAAACAGTTGGCTTCCACCGCCTCGTGCGTTGCGGCTGCATTGACACAGTCAATTAATACCAAGGACACGGCTGTCGTACAAATGCTGATGGATGCCAGTAAGCTAATTTTAAGCGGTCGGTGCGAATGCCGTAATTTATTTGCTTTTGCTTCATATATAAGTTCTGCAGGCAACGTAATAGCGGATGCATTC
>JAFELO010001811.1:27599-39883 GCA_017140195.1 Eumaeus atala
GCGTACTTTCTCCTCTCCTTTTTTTCACTCTTTATTCTGTATGTAACTAGCGTGGTGTATTGTATGTAAATTGGAGGAATCCAAATACCATCTCTATGCTGATGATCTACAAATATATCGTCATTTTACTTTAGCACAATCGACCTTGGCTGCCACCCCAGTTAATGAAGATTTGCGCTGTGTTTTCGTATGGGCTTAATATTTTGGTATTACTGTGAATTCATTAAAGTCACAGGTATTACCACCTATTGCCATAGACGGTATTCCGATTTCCTTCAGTGACTCTGCCAAAAAATTAGGTATTTTATATGATTCAAATCTTGCGTGGAACAAATATGATAGCGAGATCTGATGAAAGGTGCATTCCTCACTTCATTCCCTTAAAATGCTGCAAAATTTTCTCCCTTGACCAACAAAAAATACTTTCGCACTATCTCTAATACAGCCAATTATTGACTACGCTAACATTTGCTGCCTGGATGCCACTGAGGAGATAGTTTAAATGCTGGAGCACCTTCAAAATTTATCTTTACGTTTTATATTTGGCCTAAAGAAATACGATCACGTCACTCACTTTCGTAAGAAATTACAATGGCTGCCAATCCGTCATCGGCGAAGTTTTCGATTCCTGTACTGTCTCTTCAAAACTCACTTCAGTACTCGTTCTCTGACATACCTTCGTGAGCCTTTCCCCTTTACTCATCTTAATAACTACTTTTGTAGACCGCATAAAAGTACTCTTCTTGACATTCCTTCCCATTGTTCGACTTTTATTCCCACTCATTTACAAGTCATTCGTCTAGACTAGGAAATGCTCTACCCTATGGAATTCGTGACTGTAAAAACAATTATACTTTTTAAGAAAAAATAAAAGATTACTACTTAAGTCGATCTTAAATTAAAACCCAACATAAATTATATATTCAATTAAATAAATGTAGTATATTATTATTCGAGTATGCTTATTATTGCATAATATATACTACTCAAAACAAAATAATGGCCACTTGTTTATTTACATTTAAGTGCAATTTAGTAAACTGAAAGTAACTGATTAGTAGCATTATATTCATATTACGAACTCTTTGGTGTTTGATCTCTTTTAAGCCTTTTTTATTTTATGGTTCGTTTTCCTAATTTGAAAGTATTGGCCATCATTTTAAGAAACAAATGTTTTTCTTTGAATGTCCTCTCAACATGTTTCGGTTATTTTATGAAAAAAGTATTACTTTTTCAATTTTAATTGATTCATTGATCTTCTCACGTTAATCATGCCACCAGTACGAAGGCAAATGGATACGATTACAGCAACCAGAACCAAAACTATGATTCAAGTAGGATGTTCTCAGCGTTACGTGGGATTGCAGTTGGGTTTTTCTCGAAGAGCTGTCCAAAATGTATGGAATCGCTTCCATGACACTGTCAGTGTTGCCAGGAGATCTGATTCAAATAGTTAGAGAGAATGAGTAAGGGGTCTAAAACCAACAGCAGCTGATTGACGCTTTAAAAGATGCTTGGGAGGAGATTCCAGATGAAAACGTCAGGAATTTAATCCAGTGTATACATACGAGGTTTTTCGAGTGTATTGCTAAGAGAGAATTGTTACGTTATTAAAAAGAAGAAACAAAAGTGACAAGAACAGTAGTTTGTCCTTTTTCCGGTGATTTCTTTTGTTCATGTTTTTCATTCAAAATAGCCAATTTTATTATGAACATAAAAAAAAAACAAGTTATTATCATTATTTTAAGCAACTGTTAGCCTATATTATAATCAATAACATTATTTTGTAGTTACATAAGTTAAACAAGTTAGTGCCTTTATTATTTTCATGATACATTCAAAAATCTTAGTGGCCCTTATTTTGTTTTGAGTAGCATATAATGTATCTATTATGATTAGAATTGTATATATGAATGTGTTATGTATTGTTTATATAGTCAAATGTATATCACCTTTTTAAGTTACTGTTGAATGTACACATTTTGAATGCGTATGTCATGCACGTTTTCCTTTAGCAGGGCTATACTGGAAGAAATTTCAATAAATAGCTCCTATGTACTAGATTTTTCTTATCTGTAAACTGAAAAGGTGTATTGTTTTCTGTACATAATTTATTAGATATAATAAATAAATATGGAATGTGCTGGGAACGAAGCCTCAAACCAGTTACCAAAGAATACCTATGACATTTAAAATATTTTTACGGACCTTAGTGCTGTTTTTAACTACTTAACAAGCTCGACGCTTCGGAAGCTTTACAGCAAACATGGTCACGGCTGCACATCTGGACGTCACAAATTATTAAAAGTACCCGAACAATTAGAATTGTTAATTGGTCCTGATTAACCCAAAAGTATATATTTCCCAAATACTACTTTTGTATATAATATATTACCATGCTTCATTAAGGTGTAATGTTTAGTTTTTCATTTGATTATATTTAACACTGGTTCCCCAGCATATGGGAACCAGCCATCTACTCTATGGAAATTTTGGTCCTTTTCTTAATTTCAGCAGCCTCACGGTTTATATTTGGAAGGAATTTTTATTCTATATTGAGAATTTGACCTAAACCAAAACTAGCCTAATATTTTCATCTATTTTATTGTATCCAATATCATTCCTAGTCAAATTTATTGTAATGAGTAAGATTCGCGTAAACTTAAGACATTAATAAAACAACATTTATTCAACAAACATTGATTAATCCAAAATAATTTAGAAGTATGTGGCTGGATAGTTTGAACAACACCCGAAACAAAAAGACGGGCGTTATAATATATGTTATATTATTCTTAGCAAACTTTCTTCTTACTATTGGTATAACAAGCAAGCTGTCTCGGCGAGTATTACGTTTAGATATTTGTGAGACTAGAGTGAAAGAGAGATTGGTATGAATGTTTTTGTTTATTTTTTTTCTAATTAGGATGCATGGTTTGTATGCGTGAAGTTGTTTAATATTCATTATTTTTAGCTGCTTATATGTTATTTTGTAGAAGTAAGGTCGCGATAGTGAAATAACACTTTTAATAATTTATTCTGTTTAACCTGAAAGTCGTGTAGTTTAGTTTTCGGTGGATTACCTCTAATTTCAATTAAGTAGTTTAAGTGTGATTTTATTAAAGAATTGTAGAAATGATATGTATATTTTCTAGGAATACATCGGGAGATATTACATAATGAGCTTAAAAAGGATGAAAGTTTCTTATCTCTTTTCACTGTGTAACCTTAGAACCAGATATTTTTGATTAGACTTTTGTTCGATATTTTGACTATTAACTACTAATGAGTTATGAGGTGCTATCATTTATTTTTGACGGAATATTACACAGCATGTCTTTGAAGTATTAATTGTAAGCTGGTTAATACTAAACCACTCTGACATCCAAGTTAGCTTGATCTTGTGTTATAATATCATTTATGTTGGTTCCAAAATAAAAAAAGACTTGTATATGTATCGTCTGCATATAATATAAAATTACCCTTTATTCTCAGAATCACTATATGATTCACATAGAGCAAGGAAAGCAGTTGGCCTATTATAGAACCCTGCGGGAAACCACAGGTGATTAGTAGGTGGTAGTATTTTACTTTGGGTCTAATCTATTTTAACTGATTGAAACCTGTTACTTAAGTAGGATTACAAAAGGTTTAGAACCTTATCCTGAATACCATAACGTTTAGGTTTTATTAGTAACAATTGGTGGCAAACAGTATCAAACGCCTTTTTTTCAGGTCAATAAGCGCTATTTTTTATTATCTAGGGTATGTTTGATTTTATTCGTGTGGTCTAGTATTGCAGTTAGGGTGTTGTTTTTGGCTCTGAAGCCATACTGGCGATCGGAAATAACATTTTGGGCATCGAGGTGTTTTGTTAAGCGCTTTCATCTTCTCTAGGTCTATTTTATCGAAACATGAACTTGAATTTGAGCCTAGTTTACTTATGATTTTTATTATCTCATCAGCTGTGCAAAGTTCAAGAGTAGAAAGTGTGTCGTAACTGATAGTATGCAATATAAGTGAGCAATTTTGGTAATTGTGATATTTGTAAGTGATTTCTCGTGCTAACACTGGGCCTATGCTTGAAAAGTATTCATTAAATACCTCACAGATCTCGCGTAAACCGTTAAAGTCTCTTGTATTTACAGTCAGTTTATGAGGAGCGCCACTGTATTTTATATTGTCGTTAGCTAGTTGATTAATAAGAGACCATTTTTTTAGAATCATTGTCATACTGTTGGAATAGTTTACAAAAGTATGCATTTTTTGTATTTTCAATTAGCTTGAAGTCTGCTTTATTAAGTCTTTTTCTATTACTTTACCCCAGGGATCCTTTTTAAGTTGGCGCCACAAATTGTTTCTATGGGCGATTTTTGCATGCCATGATTTTAATGTGCCAAGAATTATACCGGAATCTATAGAATTAAAGGCGAGAAGTACAAGAATTGTGAGAGATTTATTACCCACGACAAGGGAATATTATGAGTTAGGTTTATAAGGGCGGAAGTAGTACCATGGCCTGGACGAAAACCGGATTGAAATGAATCGACAAGGTACAAGAAGGTAGAAAATTGTTTATTGACAATGTGCTCAAAAACCAATAGTCTGCGTCGAAATGGATAGAACTGCCACTTTAACATCTGTGTCCGTTATAGGAGTAAATTAAAAAGATGAATTGGGTATTGGTAAATCCGACAAATACTTCAATGTTTTATCTTTTACTTTAAAGCGCAATTTTGCAGGAGGTTGTGAAAAGGCATTGTTATGAGCATCTAATAATCTAATAATCAAAACCATTTAGTGAGAGTGTTTGAGTCTTAACAATGCCTACAGATTTAAGGAATCTTCAGACATCAGCAGTCCTGAGACCTTGGAGGGATTCATGAAATGTTTGGCGTTTCGACAATATGATTACAAAGATTACGCAGCAATTTGAAATTTAGTAAATTGCTTTCAGACTGAAATCGCTAGTATTTCCTTTTGGCCCGATACCCAGATGTCATGCACTGCTTAATAGTAATCTGATAGCCAAGGGGCTGAATTGCGTTTCACTTTTTTTTAGTGGAGCATGAATTTTATACAAATCTAAAATTTTCTTACTAAATATTTCCCATTAAAATCACCACCACCTATCAAATCAGACCAATTCACAATTTTGATATCATTTTCTAGGGCCTCCTTATTTATTTTTGTTATATGTATTCAATAAGGTAATTTGTGGTTTACGTTTTGGGGTCCGAATGCGATAAGAAAAATATGCCATATCGTGATGTTAGAAAAAGGTAGCACCTGGCCATGAAAAGAAACATTATTAGTAGACGATACGATCATTGAATCTAATAAGGAGGTGCACAGTTAGAAAAGTGATGTGCAGTAGAAGTAGGTATCATTATGTAAAGATTGAAAGAAGATAGTAAAGATTGAAGTTTACGAGCACGAAAACTATTTTTTATCAGACAAGTGTTATAATCTCCCACTATGATGATATTTGATGACGATGATATTCCATCAATAACGTTTGGACATGTTATGAAAATTTAACATCTCCCAATTGTAATGAGTGTGGAATAGTGAAGATGTCTAATACGCTCTAATGGAGTGTGTGCGAGACTAGTTGTGGTAGTTTGCAACGACTACGGCGTATCCGATAGTGGAGCGGGCTAACATGATGTACAACCTCGCTGAATTACTTTTAAGAAAATACCTAACAACAAATAGAAAGTTTTAATTGTGTATATCACGATCTTTCAAGAGTTTTATGCGTATATGATTCACGTGTTTTTTATAGATAAACCTTACTTTACTGACCGATGTTATCTTTTAGCTACGAAGCCCTATGATAAAGAAAAGCGGCTAAGTGCACCGTAATAAAATAAAAAAAACGCAAACCCTTTAGACTACCTAATTTATTTTGTTCAAATTTTCATTTGAAGTTTTTAATTAATTCTATGATACCATCTTTTTGTACCTCACAATCTTGAATCATTTCTAAATTTACCCTTAAGAATTTCAGTTTTCCTAATCATACTACATAATTCTTGCGAATTTCAAACATACAGTACCAATAATCTTCAAACGGACATCACGAAACAAATATGGTCAGGGAACCCTAAAAAATGATGATGGGACGAAAACGAGCTCTGGCAAGTAGAAACCATATCCTGTACATGTGTATAGATACAAAATCTAAAGTTAATTTTAATTGACGCTATAGATCGTTTTCTCCATAGGCTAGTTACAGTTTCATCAGATATGTTATTTCCATGAAGAAAATTATAAAACTACAGATACTTTTCAATCATTTTCCATTTTCAGGTTAAATATCCTAAAATGTTATTTATACGCCAACAAACCGACAATCTGGAGACAAAATACTGGGCTTTTTAGACGGGATTTAATGGAATTTCAAATTGCTTATGTAATGGAGCGTCGAGTAATTTTATTGTTCATTATTTCATGCTTTGTGTACGAATGCCACCTAATTTGATTATACAATATAGTTTGTTTGTACAATTCGCGTGTTTGTGATTTTTTTTATGTATAATGATTATAAATAACAAAGTTATTTCATGTCAAATCGTGGTACATAGTAGTATATATTACTAGAGAACCGATTATAAAGTAATTTAACTACACAAAAGAGTAATTGGAAAAGGCTCCAGACTTCCCAATTAGTAAACTCACTGAACCCTCAAATCATGTAATTGTTGAACCAGCCACCCAGGGACGAATCGAGTCGATCTCCCAGCTTTTTCAGAATTGTCTGGCATTATATTTTTTTATACGCCATTGGTGACCATTGAGATATTTTAACATCGGCGCATATAAATGATTTTTTCGGGAAATAATAACAAACATATGAACTTTAGCATTTATAAAATGAAAATATTTTCGACAGCCCTATTTCTACAACCGACAGTATTTATTCGTTATATTTTTAGAAAGCAGCATCAAAAACCACCACGAATCGTTTTTCATGTAACGAAAAGCAATCTACTTATATCCACTGCATATAGGAATTTATATATAGAGACGCGAAATATAAACATCGATATTGCGATATGAACGTTTTATCAAAAATCATATCACATCGAAGTTATTCATTAAAATGATGATGAAATATACCTAATTAAGCAAATGCACTTTAGGTATCCCAGAGATATTTTACATTTCAATTTTAAATAACGTCATGTCATCTTTTATCTTTATGTAAGCGGGGAAACGAAAAATCTGAGCTTTTGAAGACTATCCACGGTCATAGATATCCGCATAAATGTTGTGCGTTTCTTTCAATGGACTACAGGACATTAACAACCCTAACGAAAGGCTACAGATTCTGTCTCTTTACAGCGGTATCCTGTAAGCGACACGACCCCAACCCGGTCGTGTTGCACCAATTCGAACATTAACTACGTGATTGTTACTTGTCACCAAATGGCACGATTATGAAACTATGAAAATAATATAAAAATTTGTGAGTAAGTATGAAACTATTTCACACAGAAGCTACTGAACGCTTTTGCATAAAATTTGGGAAAGTCATATTTTCTTTATAGGAAAAGGGGGCAAACGTACAATCGGAGCACTTTGGTGACTACCAACGCCCATGGGCATTCGTATTATTGTTACGCATATACGTTGTCTTCCTATGATCCTCACCAAATGGGCTACTCATAGACCGCACGAAACGTAACAGCGACGTTATCACTTTACGCCGGTATCAGGTGAGCGAGAGTTACTCCCCTGTCGTGCCGGCCCATTTCCGTTGCATAGGACTAGGCAGTGCCATGAATGCGCATGCATGGTACTAAATATTCGAAAAGTATTGATTACAATCTGGAAAGCTTTATACTTTTATCTTGGAAAAAAGTATCTGCAGCCTTATCGCACGTTTGACGAGGGTAAAATAGCGGGGTAAACATACCTAATAGGAAACACATTTATGGTAGTAATTAATATAGACTTAACATGATAGGTATGAGTGGATATGGTCCTTGGTGGGACTCTATGTTTTATCGATATCTATAACGCCTAACGGTACAACCCTACTTTAAATTATATTAAAAAGTAAAAAGACCTGTCGTTCGTCGCGGTGACATCTCGATGGAGTGAGATGAGACTGAGATGTCTCGCTTGTGTTTACTGGTGTTGTACACTGTTAAAGTTACAGGAGGAATGTACTGTATTGCAGTTAAGTAGGGCCGTCACAATCGGCGAACGACCTACCTCCGATTTATAGCCTAAAAATTGAGTACTATATGGTCACGTTTCATGTGGTTGGCGAGTTTTTACACTCCTACAATTCCTCATCGGGGTTGCTAATAGATGTCGGTAGTCATCAAGAAGCTCAAATTTCTCTTTTGGTATATTCTGTGCTATAAAAAGTAATAGTTTGTTTCGTAAAGAACTTACATGATTTTTCTTCTGAGGGACCTACTACTAGTTGGCGGTGCTATTGCGCCCGCCTCTACAGTTCGACTGACTAGCGAAGACTTTTGTGTGTTCCAGGTTAGGGAGCCGATTGAAGGAAGACATGTACCGGATTGTTTGTGACGGCCCCCTTCCCCACACTTATGGCACGGCGCGCGCAAGATGCTGTTTAAGATGCGGTGACGGGGATAAGGAACTAACACGATCCTGAACTGAAAGCTACCCAATAGACGGAAGAGCGATAAAGCGTTCCGCTGCTCTCGACTCCTTGGTAACCTCGCTTCACACGAGTTTATTTGTCACAATCCAACAAACTACATGTTTGTGGCGTCATTGGCCACATGGCTGACGAGATACTGAAATAGTACCTAGTATTTACATATAAAAGTTTTCTATGGGAGGAACAAAAAGTGCAATATCTTTATCATAAGATATTTAGTTAACCAAAGCATGGATCATTGTTTTCTATGCACTTTTGTCATTGCATCTGTAGTTCATTTATCCATTTACTAAAAAACCAGTCGGACGGGAATCAATAAAATCTTTGACGGCGATTTGGACAGCCCCATCAGAGTTGAAGTTTTTCCCTTTCAAGAAGTAAACCAAATGTTGAAAAAAATGTTAATCTAACGGAGAAGGGTCCGGGGAGTACTCACTAAAGGTGACGTTGGGCCCTCGCGGTGGTTTTTGTGACTATTTAACATTAACTTGTGCCGCTAGTGTTGCTACCGTAAACCATGCAGGTCAATTGACAAAAATAAAATATTCAAACATCGCCCATTCTTATTTTGAAGTAAGAGTAGATATTTAACAAAATTTGGCAAAATATCCTCGTTGCAATATTTCAATATATGTAAGTCAAATATTTTTTTTTATTCTTTTATAAAACAATTATGTTTTTTTTAACATGTAATATAGCATAGAAGTTAAACAGACATATTCCTCATCATATTATTGGACCACCGGAAACTCGCACACGGTTCAAGGCGCCAGCACAGCTGTAACTTACCGGCTGTACCAGGTGAACAAGAGGTACTAATCCCATGCCCGCTCTATATGGCTCAAATGCAGCAAAGGTGCTATTACTGTGCCGAAGATAAGGACACGATGACGGCCCGTTCCTTCATCAAATGGCTGACGCCCTCAGGTTATCAGGACGTCTTCGGGATGTTTAAGAACTTTATTGGTATCTCAAACAACGGTAACACAATTTCGGCCGTTTCTGGTATTGCAGCTGTCTGTGGTCGTCGGGAGTCACTTGTCGTTGGTACGATTTCTCGATCGCCCCACATGTAACGTAAAATATCGTCTAGACGGTGTTACGAAGATGGACTGACACAATAGCC
Source organism: Eumaeus atala (assembly GCA_017140195.1). NCBI lineage: Eukaryota > Metazoa > Arthropoda > Insecta > Lepidoptera > Lycaenidae > Eumaeus > Eumaeus atala. The sequence goes on from JAFELO010001811.1 coordinate 37,376, forward strand.
AGCGGACGTTCGATTCTTACGTAACTGCGATAGAAGTAGGGGGAAGACGTACATCTAAAAACCTAAATGGCAAATTTTGGGCCAAAATTCATGAAGTAAATTTTTTTCTTAATAAAACCAACAAATGGGGTATCAAAACGTAGTTTTGAATGACAATTAAAAATATATGTAGAATATAGGCCGGGTCGGACTTCTAGTTAATGCTAATATCATAAATAATAACGATTGATAATTTGTTTGCATTGAATAGGTGCCGAAACTACATTATCAGTTTCGAACGTAGACTGTACTACCAATCTAATTTGTAATGTTTCCGAGGCCAAGGCTTCTTTAGTCGGGATATATTGCTTTAGAATCTAATTGATAACCTACTTGATCGATCATCATCATGAGCCGTATTACGTCCACTGCCGGACATAGGCCTCCCCCATAGATCGCCATAGGTCACGGTCACGAGCCATTTGCATCCACTTGATCAAGAATAGGCCCTAATTGTAAAAGCCTGGTTTTCTTTTATTTTCATCTGTCAGGTTTTTTGTTCGTATATTTTTTTTACCTCAGATATCATTCTACATTGAACTATACAGAACGTTCCTTATTTAGTATCATAATCATCATTGGCAGCCTTTATCAACCCACTCTACCACTGGATATAGGCCGCGTTCAGGAAGACGAAGTGTTGGTAGACCATTCACCAGGCGGGAAGACGATCTCCGTGCAGTAGTCGGAACGAGATGGATGCTAGTGGCAGAAGATCAGTCTGATCTGTTGTCTGTCCTTCCATGTGCCCCTCAGTCACCTCTGCGTATGTCGAGGAAACCTTATGCATGTTATTAGTATGGGGTTTTAGCAACTAGTGAAGGGATACAGGAATGACTCGTGGTCTAGTGGTAAGCATGTTCAACTACAATCGTAAGATCCTGGGTTAGAGTGCCGGGACAGACCAAAGTGCTATTGGGATTTGCCTATTTCTAATAACAACCCCACGCTTCGTAGATTTATATATTAAAGATTGCTATCATAAAAGTGTTATTGTGTGGGCTCGTCCATTTGTCAAGATAGGCTATATTCGAGTATATCGCATGTAGCTACGGCCCGGAGTTACGCGGGTGAAGCCGCGGGTTGATGCCAGCGGAAACATAAATCCATTCTTTGAAGGGAATGACCTGACTCAGCAGGCGAAGTACGATTTGTGTCGAGAAAACGAATTGGGATCCAGTCACGTAGCAAACTAATGACGGTGAAATGAGATTCTGGGACGGAGACGAGGAGAGATCAGCGGGAGTTATACAACCCGGTTTAATTTGACCTTACCAGGTCTTGTCTGTATCGTGGTCGAGTGGTAAGCATGTCAGTGTTCGAGTCCCGGGTCGGACCAAAGTGCTATTCGGATTTTTCAATGTCAAATAACAGTCCCAAGTCGAGCCTGTAGGCGGTGTTACAGCTCTGTGCCTCGTGGAGCACGTTTTGTCGGTTCTTCCTGGTCGTGTCGGATTGCCGTCCCATAGGAATGGAAGAATGAGGGACCAGGGGGTACACCTGTGCACAATGAAAGGTCCTGCACGGTTATTCTCTATAGGGATGGTCGCCGTGGCTGAAATTCTCTTAGGACGACATTTGTATTATTATTACTAGATTATGGTCTCGCGTTTGGTTCAAATACGTAATGCGTCTGGTTAGCCAATACCGTGAGTATTTTAAACGCCATGGTAGTCAACAAATGGTTCCCATTCAGTGGTATTAAATCGGCTTATGACCGGGGGCGTCTTTCACAGCTATAGTTCCGGCATATCCGGCACAGAAGGCATTCAGGATGACTAGTACTGAACTAGCTGATCTGTTACCTACATATGTGGTGGATATGGTAGTGCCTTTCCTGTGACTTAGTAATTTTCCAGTGTAGTGAAACATTTGTTTAACTAATCCATATAGTTATATTGTTTCAGATGAGACTGCAGATAGCTTCTTAAGAGGTGCGTTTATTTTAACTGGCCAAAAACGTTTCACTTTTATATACATGATGTTTTATAAATTTTTTACACATTTAGAGTGTATTCAGCACTCGATTCTGATTCCGAATATGAATGAAAAAGTATAACCAAAAAATAATATAAAAAAAATATTTATACAAATTGTTCCTGAAATGCTTACTTTACGTCATACGGTAAACCTAGACCGGGCGGTACTCGACCGAACAGCAGCTGACGTGCCCGGGGAATTATGTGAGTCCCGATTCCAGTGGAAAAGATCTAAAGCCTGCAATGCATGTTGGCCGAGCATCGCCGAATGAAGGCCAGAGCCAACGAGCGCGAATAACCAACGTATAGACAGTATGTCTGCAGTGTGCTCCCATCGCTCGGTGTGGCTCGCCTTGTTGCCGAAAGTAAAGCGCTGACGTGTGTAGAGCACACTTGACATCTTGATTATAGTATAGGGGGACAAGCGAGAAATCGGAGCTTTGCAATGACTACCGACACCTGTGTGTCTCTGTGTGTGTGTGTGTGTGTG
>JAFELO010001811.1:39895-59567 GCA_017140195.1 Eumaeus atala
GTGTGTGTGTGTGTGTGTGTGTGTGTGTGTGTGTGTGTTTGTAGATGTGTAGACGAAAGAGATGAGAGGCCAAACCGTCACAGCCGGAGAGAAATAAGGCGCTGGACCGACGGCTTAATGTGATATCCGTGGCACGGGGGTGTAAAACCACCAACTTCCTGACTCCGGACTGTTACTTGGAAAATTACAACACTTTGGCCCGACCCAGTACTGGAAGCAGGTACCTTACGACTGAGGTTGAACATGCTTACCGTTTAGTGGTAACCAGAGAATAAAGTTAAATACACAGAATAAAGTTATAAATAATGGGCATTCGGTAACAATTCAATCTAATAATACTGGCAAACTGAGTCAACTTGTACGTTTCATGGATACTCCATGAAGATAGATCTGTCACAGATCAAAATAGGTATGGATAATTGAACCGTTATAGCATTTGATCAATGATATCAACCTGAGACGATGAAACGTGCGGAACGGCGAGGAGGGGCAGTTCACATCTAGGCATTACTGTAGTATTTATTTATTTATATTCTTACTAATGATAAAAAAGAGAAGGTTTGTGAGAGTGGATGTATACTTGTTTCGTATTCACTTAAACACTATTGAAAAGATTTGGATAATATTTTTCACTAGCTAAAATAAGGAGTTGTTCGTATTTATTTTAATTATCTTTTTTATAGTATAGGGGGGCAAATGAATCGGAGCTTATCAGTGACTGTGAACATAATCGGAAACACAGAGCTCCAATGCGCCACCGGAAACTTTTTACTTTATCGAATTTCCACGCGATCCCCTGTACTTTTGAATTCCGAAGACTATTTTGGCGACTACTGACGACCATAGAGATCCGCATTATTGTCATGCAGATGCGTTTCCCACCTCCCTCCTCCCCAGCAGACTACCAACTACTGACAAATCGTTACGAGCGCGGGCTACCACCCCTGTGCCGGTCCAATTCCGCTGCAATACGGTATGGCACTTCTCTACAGGCTATCGTTATGGAGATTAAAAGGTTCTTCGATGCGCCTATCACAGGAACTATTGGTGCCATTTGTAAAGCTCGTGGGCTGGTTAATAGACCATTTATTGAGAAAGACTATACGTCCTCATGATATGTCCAAGAGTAACAAAGTGCATACTCGAGTCACCTCGGCGTCACCGCAGGTTGCTGCTCAGCTATACATTATTTAGACTTAACTAATAATATTATTCCGTAATTTATTTTATTTGGAGGCGCGATTTTTTTTTGTGTGAATAGTCCAATTATTGAGGTAGGCTAGGGGTTACACACCATGACGCTACGATGCCAGGACCGGGGGTTACACGGGTGAAACCACAGGGCGCTAGTTAGTTTCATATTTCAAACACTTCACCTACATTTCATCGCACGGCTTTTCATCGCGACTACAGGGAGGAAAAGATTTTCCTCTCTGTAGTCCGTAGTGTAGTGTAGATGTCCGCACATAATGAACAATGACACCCGATTGCGGAGGCTGGGTGAATTTCAAATATAAATTGAGGATTTTGACATGAATATTCAGAATAAAAAATATTTCACTTAGTGTTTCTGTGTGTGATATTTATATAAAAATGGTACGTTTTATCATCACCCGTCTATCACACTATCGTCCGGTAGGAGCTCCTTGGTGACTACGTCTGTAAACATCCGCATATATTATGCACATTATCCCTTCCGCTCCAAGGCGCCAACGGAAACTTTATTTTTACCGAATCTTCATTCAACAGTCCGTTGAATTTCGTGTCCCGCCGGGACAAGTGGTTGTATAAATGTCCCGCGCCGCCGTTGTCTGTTTGTCAAATAGCATTGTCTGCTCGTTGTGATGGCAGTGCATTGTCTGGAAGAGCTCACATAGCTAACTAATATATAAGCATCCCTAAACATAATCAAAACCTACTAAAGGCATTTGACGACCACAGACATTCGCAGAGTTACATATAGATACGTTAAATTCTCCTGTAGAGTCATGCGTCTCCGTTTTAATGATCATTATTGTATTATGGCTATAGTATTATTGCCATCACTATTGAGGCGGTATCACGGGAGCGGGAGGTGTCTCCCCGGTCCTGCCAGTAACAGTCACAGGTCAGGCAGCCGGCGGTCTGACAGCTCGAGCCTCAGAAAGCACGTCAAGCCCCGGTGGCTTGATTTCATACATTGAGCTACCTTAAAAGATATATCTTTTTTAAATATGAAGAGACAGATTTTTTTTAACAGTTTGGTATAGGGGTGGTAACGAGAAATCGGAGCCTTGTTTGACTATCGACATCATCAGCATAATTACTAAGATGATGCGTTGCCCTCCTATCCCCCACATCTCAATGGGCCACCGTCGAACAATAGTTTGGACCTAACAGTAGCCAGCGGCGCCAACAGACATGCACAGGCGTCCCGTCTATATTCCTATTTTAGAGCACCGCACACAAACCGCGTGAAACGCGTCAACATAGCTATCACTGTGGGGCGATACAATGAGAGCCAGAGGTATCTCCAGAAGCCAGTCTGATTTTATTGCAATGCAACAATGACACTAATCGTCACCAAAACCTATATAATATATAATAAAACAATAAAAAAATGTGTCGACATTGAATATTTTTCAAATAAATAGGTAAAGAAACAATGGACAATAAAATTGAGGTAAGAACAGGGTATGTTTGTATATTTGTCTGTTTCTAGACACTTATCTCCGGAACTAATGGTTGGACTCAAGTGATTTTTTTGTTGTTACTACCATACGTGGGCAAGATATAGGGTGCAATAAGAACTAAGTCGCGTGCTCTAGCTAGTCAAAAGCAATACAATAATACCTCACACACATCTTCTTACATAACTTTGTTTCACGAAGAAACCTGCTGTTACAGGAAAGGAAAGCTGTAAAAATTTTCAACTTAAAACCTTACAGCGAAGTTTCCTTTACTCATGTACTTAGGCAGCGCGCAGAATGAGCGAAATAAAAGTCACCAATTTACCTAACTTGCTGCTGAGTTAGCAGCAAGTTAGGTAAAGAGTTAAGTTTCGAATAGATTTTAATTGGGGCCAGGGAGCCAATTCACTAACAGGGTTTTTAGGACAGGGTTGGACGTAGTAGCATGATGATTTGTAACGGAAATTAGGACTGAGGAGGTACCTGTCGTTCGGATGGTCACATAGTTACAACTATCCTGTCGCGTTTCCTGCGGTTCGTAAGATTGCGTAGATACGGGCAATACGTCAGCATAACATCTATGCGGGTGTTTATAGGCTCAGGTTTCTCGTAAAACTTTAAATAAACTACATAAATAAAACACTAGCTATGTACTATCCCAACCCCGGCGTAATGTCTCTTTTAAATTTCGCGGGGAAGGGTGTAACCGCGGTGTTACAGAATGTTACTAAAAATTAAAAATCTGAATAGGGCTATTTTTAGTCCGATCCGAGATTCAAACCTCAGTCCTAACGATGTGTAGTGGAGCCAATTAACCACTATACCACGACGCAGTCATACAGTAAACAGAAAAAAAAGGTACAGAACTACAAACGCCATTTTGTTTCTGTTGAAAGCAGTGGAATGTATAAAAGAGTACTTACACCAAGACACGTGTTAAGCGGCTACTTTACGATACATTGGTATCTCCATTAAATCCACTCCTAAACACGATATTAAACAAAATAAACAAATTACTTAAACGGACAGTGTCACACAATTGTTAATAGTCAAGTGCAATTTATACTATACGACACGATACCGTATTTGGATATATCGTTTAGTAAGTGTAAGTTTATATGATGGTAAGGTTACACGGTAGCTGTATAATCCGAGGAGGAAGTATGGGTCGCGCAATAATTAGACATATTCTAACTTTGGGAAGAGTTCAGGTTTCACAAAAAACCGTAAAGTCGCTGATAGATTTGAAAAAATGTAATTAGACATATTGAACTTTGGGAAGAGTCTAGACTTGATCAAAATTATATCAGTTATTTTTAAGAAATAAATTTATATGTATGTAAAATATTAAAAAATGTTACACGTATTAAACTTAACAAAATCCTCCAGCTTAATAGCTATAATTTTCTTTTCAGGATTTGATATTTTTTGTTATTTTCTAATATTATGATTTTTTGCAGATATGACCATAGATTATACATACGATAGGACTACTTATTTTTGGAACTTTTACAAACCTAAGAAAACTTGTTTGTAATGGAATTACGTCACGCCCATATCAAAGGAACAAAAATGTCTGTGCTAGCTTGATACTTAGCACACCCGAGACACTATCACGCCAACATGTCCGATCCTTGTGGTGTAACACTGGCGCAAATAATGAATCGGATCGTGCAAAATAAAATTCTGTTTCCTAGGAATATATCGCAAACCTTGATGGCCATAGATAAACACCCCCGTCCACGCTTGTCATATCTCGCCGGGAGTGATATGTGTTACTTTGACGTTCGAGTTTCGCTTTAAGAATGGTTCTACGGCAAAAAAATGACATGATATTCGTAAAAATAATGGCTATCTAATTTGTTACGGTCTAGCGTAGTAGTTGGCAGCTGTCCTGCTAGATGATTAACTGAAAGCAATATATTTGAACATCAAAGTTAAAGTCAGTATTTGAAAAGGCATAAATATGCTTTCCCAGAACCTGCTACAAAATTATTATTTCTCTATCTATTCATTGTATATGGAGTCTCCGGATAGGATAATAATAGCTTTAATTATATGTTCTAACACTTTACCTTTTTAAAAAGGTTTTATTTCAATTATTAATTGCTGTAACTCGCATTTTATTACATAAAGTGGCCTGAAGCTTCTTTTAGACATACACATGCCTGTACTAGAAGGTTCTGCTCTTCAATAACAAAAGGTTTCGCTTAAAACTTTCTTGAGGTGAAGGTCGGATGCTCTTATTTATTATATATTACATCACTTCTTATATTTTTTGTTAGCCTTAGATCGTACTTTAAGGCTTGCAGGAGAAGACGAGAAGCGGATTGAATGTATTCGTGATGCTCATACAAATGTTTCAGCTGAGGGTACGCTCCATAAACTTATACAGGGCGAGGCTCTTTGAGTTAGCGCGGCTTCTACTTGTACGCTGCCGCTTCTAGCTATCCTTCTGATATTATAAGCAAAAAAAAATCGACTCAAAATTTCCATTAGTCATGTACACTCACACAACTGAATGTATTTAGATAAACTTTGATCATGTGATTTTTCAAATTTTATTGAAATCCATTCGGTTTTTGTTTCTGAAAGTTATGAAAACCTCATACTTGCGTTGCAGATGTATTGGACACAACCGCGGAAGTATATTTTGATGATATGATACTGCCTCGAAAGTGATGTCTATGTGGTCGTGTCGTGCAGTTTGTAAGTAGCCGGTGGCCCATAGGGGTGGATGAGGGTGAAGTAGGCAAGCTATCTGCATTACATGGTGATGTAAATTAAAGTTTTTTTTTTCAATATATAATAGGGGGACAAACGAGAGATTGGCGCTTTCTTACGACTACCGATGCCGATGAACATCCACATAATTAGTATGTCGATGCGTGATCATGACACTACATCCTCCTATGCAGCATGGTACTACCTCTGCCTAAAACTACCTACCACGTTACCAAATGTCTCTGATTTCTCGTGTGCCTCTATAAACTATAGAAAAAGAAACGTTTTTGACATCAAATATGCCTATGTTTTCCCCTTTATAGCCACGTCGTTTTCGAAGCGATGTGAATTTTCTAGAAGCGTCTACTGCACGTGTAGTATGTATGTCTGCCGTTACAAGCAAATACGATTTCACGTATCAGCTTCGAGTCCCATCTTGAGTAATTACGCACCAGATATCGCGCTGTCATACTTTACACCTCGCTCCACGGGTATTCTCCCCACCTTTAGATCACGTAAAGACTTATCATCATCATTCTGTAAGGGTTCATTGCAGCTGAATTGGGCCGGCATCTGAATGCACTGAAGCTGAAGTGAAGACTGCACTGACGCATTTCGTGCAAACATTCTTTTACAACATAAATCACAAGAGGCTAGTTAATAGCCACCATTTGTTGTCCTATTTGACCCCCCCTCCCGACACATTCACCTCTCTCAATTATCTCTACTCATATTGTATGTACATATCTCGTAAATGAAACGTGCTCCTCGGGCGTGCTAGTCGGTATCGATAGCAATGTTGAAATTGCACCCCCTTATATACTGTGTAGAAGTGAAGAAAATGGACAACGCATGTACATATTACTGTAGATTGCTTATGGGCGATGATCTCGGAAGCCCATTAAAATTTGTAAGTAGGGGAAGTACCGCTCGCTCACGCTGCCGGCGTAAAGTGACAGCGTTACTGTCGCGTTTCGAGCGGTTTGTGACTAGCCGGTGGCCCTTGAGTGGGGGGGGTGATAGGAGGGCGACGCATCTGCGTAACAATCATGCGAATTTCCATGGGTGTCAGTAGTCATCAAAATGCTCCGATTGCTCGTTTGCCTTCTTAAGATATAAATAAAAGTGACGAGAGCCCGGCTCTTTTGTCCTCATCGCGAATAAAAGAAAGAAAGATATAATATTGAACAAAAACATACCAGCATTCCAACAAAAAGTGGCGCAGTAGGTAGACCTACTTCAATACGAACACATCACAATATACAACCTACCTTCAATGTCGCACTCAAAAATCAACCCTGAAATGATGAAACGTGATCTGCGGCACAAATTAATTGTATATATTAAGAGCAATGCCATGCTGTATTGCGATGGAACTGGGTCGGCACGACCAGGGAGGTTTCGTTCAAACGATACCTTCGTAAAGTGACATCTTCGGTGTCGTGTTTCATGCTGCTTATGAGTAGACGGTGGCCCATTGGAGGGGTGGAGGAATGGAGGACAATCTATCGACATGGTAATTGTGCTAATGTTCATGAGTGTCTGTAGTCGTAAAAAGGCTCCGATACCTTGTTGAATCTCCTTTGCTTAAAAAAATCAGTTTATCGGTTCACTTGTGTGGTTTGTGAGTTTTTTTTTAACTTAGTAGAGGAGAGGAGGCAAGAAGTGCATCTGCGTTAAAATCATGTGGCTGCCCATGGGCATCGGCAGTCATAAAAAGCTCCTACTGCTCGTTTGGCCCAAAAAGCAGTAGACCACTTTGAAATGCTCTTTATCATTCTGGATATAGAACAAGGATTGTCGTATTTGATAACAGGTCGGTGGGATCTTTATGGTCCCATTAACCTGGATGACTTCCATTTTAAGCTTGATGCTTCCACGCGTTTTCGAAAAAAAAAAGCTTTGACAAATGGTTTGCTTCGCTTCTTCCAATATGAAAATTTCACATCTCATGAAGTTTCCCCATTAAATTCACTTTGACGAACAAACCGAAGGCAACTAGCGACCGCCGCAAACAGAAAACGGAACTGAGTCAGCGACTTCTTCAATAATTATTTAAAATAAGTTTTTTTCAATATACTTGTGTACGAGTACACATTGATTTACAAGAATTAATGATACACGACTTCATAGCGAACTGTAATTCTAAAGAACTTGTTTTTTGTAAACTCCATATTGCTCGGTTGATTTTAAGTTGTTTTTAAAAAGCAGATTCTATTTGAAAAAAGTGCATAATTTAAATATACTTCTTGAAAAGACAACTTTGTGCGTGTCATTTAAAGTATTCTTTACAAAGTGCATAATTTCACAAGTTCTAACGCTGTGTCTCTTGGTATTTTTGTAAATCAATAAACACAATATATTAGATAGTAACCACTACTAAAACTTTCTTATCATTGTGTTCAGTACTAATTTTAATTTAATTGCGCGGTCTAGTGGTCGGTGAACATGTTCGACCACAAATCATCCGATCCTCGAGTATCAGAGCTGACCAAATAGAGAACTATTGTGTGGATTTTTAAATGTCGAATTATAAATCTGGATACAGAAAGATAATCCGTACGTAGGTTCCGCACCATACATTTTTTTCCTTGACTAACAAATCGAAGAAAATTAGGGACCTCAAAGAGAAAATTGATCCGATTCTGTTACTTTTTTAATGTGTTGTTATTTTCTCTTATTTTTAATATCGGTTCAATAAGCAAATAAAGCTACCTTTTATTGTTATTTTTTAAAAATTGCATTTACAGCGCTGACACATGCTGCTTCAAGAGCCTAGTCCTATCTCAAGGCCTCCAACGAGCTTGCCCTACAAAAAAAGAATAGACAAGATCTGGTTGAGATCCGATTAACGGTGACATAAATATATTGTGACAAGGCATTAGATAAATCGTAGACTTTACAAATATAACGCAATAAATATGATTCCTCTGATTTAATTATCTAGTTATACAAAAGAATTGGAAATACATTTCATACTTAGAGTATAAAATGATATTGAAAAATGCATTTTATTGAATTCCATCATTGGTACGTTTTCTACTCTCGCTGTGCTTTCGTTCTTATTCAATGACGGATGTATAAACTCCTGAAATATTGTGTATTTGTAGAATGTGGACTATCCCGAACTCTCGTGTGATATTAAGGATGGAGGCGGAATAAAAATATCTTGACGAATATCTTAAGTTTACTCCCAGTAATGTTATGTGCGATGTTAATATTGAGGCTTATGACTCATCTGGCTAAAACAGGTGAAATTAAACATATGATTGAACATATTATATCAATAGACATCCCTCTAATGACCCAACGGAAGATCACAAAGCGCATCACACGCGACAGCCTTTCCGATTGTGCCGGTCATGTTCCACTGCAGAGCACCAATGTTGACCTATAAGATACCTAATTGGTATCTAGTCAAGCTTATTTACTAATTATTCAAACTTATTGGTGTAAAAAATATGTGACCCTCTGAGGACCTCTACACGAAATGCAATTTTTTTGAGATGGTCCGGTACATAATGACTCGGATAAATTTTTAACAGACAGATATCGAAGTGATCCTAAGGGTTCCTTTTGAGTTACAGAACCTATTAGATTCCACCCTCACACGGCGTATATTATATGCACCACAATTTTTAAGGCTTATTACTACTAAAGAAATATTCAGGTATAAGACATGTTTCTTAGACGACGCAACCAAAGATATAGCCGTTTAGGCGCATCTTTTCTTTGCGAACGCACGGTAATTGAAACCTTACAAATTATATTTAACGTATGGACCTGCGTTCGAGTTTGATTCGCATTTTTCTGATTTTTTTCGATCGTGTCAAATAAGTTTTTGGTTAATCAGCTGCGGTCTTCGTAAGAAGTTTCATTCGTCGGAATTAAGCGACGTAGCGTGCGGGCTTACGGCTCTCTTTCATATTCGCAGCGAAATGTTATAGCAACATATTCCATTTTACTTTAGTAGCGCTGCTCAATGTACAGGCTGTTCAGGGGCAGATTTCAAAGTTTGAACGAACGTAGTTTTTGCACGCAACACGGTAGAGGGGCGCGGGAGGCGTTATTAGCCATGTAAGTAAAATCAACCGGTTTTTACAAATAATGGTACGTTATTCTTTATACTCGAGTATACCTCAGACTTGACTGGTTTTTTATAGTTTATCCGGACACGCGAGCAGTCGGAAATTTTTCATTACTACCGTCCAGAGACATCCGCATAGTTTTCTTGAAGGTGCATTGCCCACCATCACCATCCCTCCTTCCCTCTCACCTCTGAGAGGTCAATGTCAGGACAACGTATATTGGGACGGCTAGTACTATCAAAATCTAAATTAAAATCAATATATTTTATTCCGAACAGGATTTTAAAAATCTCTATTTGAACGTTATTACTGCACTACTACCGGCTCAACCCTAAAACTAACCGGAGAAGAGCCGCCGAAACAAACTCAGCGGGTCTGATGCCTCTAGGATATACACAAGTTATATTATAATTGCATTTTATTCCTATTGGTTTACGGTGTTCATAAATTTATTAAATGAAAGATTTTGAACGTTTCCTGGGATCCTATTATGTAGACGAATACATTGCCACTTGAACGAATTACTCACTTCATCTTGATAATCATAATCAGCCCTTATCGGTCCACTGCTGGACATGTGCCTCTTTCCATGAAGATCAAGACGACCGATCTCCGGCTACTCGCAACCATCCTCGGACCGGCTACTGCACGGAGATTGTCTTTCCACATAGTGAACAGTCAACCAACACTTCCTTTTTCAAAACGCGGTCTCCCCTACAGAACACATTTACATTAAACATAGTTATTAAACATAGATTCTCAAATATAATCAAAACTGTCTACATATATCTCTATCCTGCAATCAAAATGATGAGACACCAATATTAAAGTCACACAGCAATCGCAGATGGAGAGAATCGGGTTTAATATAGCGAGTTGATGGAATTGGGCTAACAGCCTAACTTCACCCCGCGACTTATGGTTATTGTCTACGAACACGCAGGGGGTGCACAGAACATGAATCTTTGATATTACTTGTAGTCATCGTCTGATGTCCTAGTAATATACATGACATTGTGGAGTAAAATTACTTGTAGTGGTTGGTAAATGTAACCTTTACTAGATTGCATTCCAGCCGAACATGGGCGATACCACCGGAATACAAAAGCTTATAACGACCTAAAATGCTGAAGTCTACGTTATAAGTTCGTGTGTGCGGTTTGTGAGTAACTGATGTCCCAATCTTATATATGAAATTCTCGTGTCACACTGTTAGTTATTCCTCCTCTCCTCCGAAACGGCTTTATCGATTTTTGCCAACTTTTACATCCACATTCAGTAGGCCTGAGAATAGGCTACTATCCATTATTCACATCCCTAAGTGATAAGGGTTGTTCACGATTAACATTTATTTTTAATGTTTGCACGTTACAATTTATGACAGGACAACGCCTGACGGGACAGCTAGTAATGTATTATAATACATACTTCTTAACTCGTTCACCACAGATTTTCTTCTGATTAAATTCTTTGCGGCTCCCATGACAATTTTAGCCTTTCCCTCGGGCTCTCTGAGATCATATCGTTGAGTTTACAGTGCATGCTTTATATTTTGGCGATACAGAAGTAGCAATGGTGGGAATGAGCAGTGGGGCAAGTCTAATTTAATATATATATATATATATATATACATATATATATTAAATTATATATATATATATATATGCCATGGGTGACAACACCTTCTGTATTTATCTTTGTGTGTGTGTTACAGCTTGCCATACACGTGATACTATTCACCGAGGGGAGATGATAGGTGGACAACGCATCTGCGTAACAATCATGCAATAATATCCATGGGCGTCGGTAGTCATTTGGCTTAGACAAATTTGGCTACGGAACTCTTAAAGACAAGCGTTATTTGTTACGTGTGCAGACTACACTACTGAAGTCAAACAGGTATGCGAAACGTAATTGTCTATGAGAGAAGAAGAGAAATATAATGTGTGCTCACATTTTTCTCTCTCTCTCTCTCTCTCTCTCTCACCTCATATATTAATCTTGTTTTCGCAGTAGCTTATATTATATCTCCCGTTCATTTTCTGTTAACCTGGTATTCCTACCAGGCGCGTAACCTTTACGTGTTACGTTACGACACGGACACCCCCCCCCCCCTAATCTAGAAAACGCAAAAGTCTTCGCCCGTCCGATGACCTGCAGGGACGAAGGCAATAGCGTCGCCGGCAGCAGTAGCTCCCTCCGAAAAAAGAAACAAAAATAGTTGGGCGCTACTCTCACATAACCAGATGACTCACGAACGATTCAAATATTAATCAGAGGTGGTTCCAATGCCGCATTGCAGCGGATTTGTTACCCGCTGTTATTCAGAAATACGCCTTGTATATTTATTGCAGAAAGAGGTAGTGCCATGCTGCATAGGAGTAGGCAGTGCCATGCATGGTGCATGACACTACATCCTCCTGCGCAACGGAATCGGGCCGGCACGACCAGGGAAGTACCTCTCGCTAACTTGATATCAGCGTTAAGCGGCGGCGTCGCGGTCGCTCGTTCTCGTTTGCCCCCTCAGGCTATTAAAAAAAAACTTGTCAGCTACATTTTACATGTTGGTGTTTGTCAGGAGCCAGTGTCCTATCGGGGCGGATGGGATGAAGAAGGACAACGCATTTTGATAACCATTATTACTCTTTATGCTATTATTAATAAACACAACAGTTTGGTACCACAGCAGCATGAGTGGATAGAAGATGGTGATCTTATCTTTTCGTTTGTAAAAACAATCCACAAGGGATTGTACTTGTAACCCACTACTCTTTTTTTTACAAAATGTGCCTCATACAACAAATTGCGTTAATTTTAATGTGACCCCTCTATTATATTTACTTCTGCGCCCAATTCACACATATAATTACATTTATCTGGTTATCAGTTGTCGTAAAATTGAAGCGGCAAGTAAATTTATATTATTTGGGGCAAACGGGAAGTCAGTGCCTACTGGTGACATTCTTCGCACATTAATCCGCGTAGACGATCGATGTTTTTCTTTTCTTTATCATGCCAATCACAAGCCTCGCGACCAAACAAGACAATTGTCACTTCACGCCGGTCTTATGTGGGCGGTGGTGTGGGCTTATTTTATTGATTACCTGCTATTAATTAGTTATTTGCATGCAGGTAGACGATAGCACGCATACGCATAAACAATAAAAAAATAAATAGAATATTTGTACCAAAATAATCTAGAATTTGAATTAGGATTCAGCTATTGGCAGAATCATGGTACTTACACGTTATTCGTTATACAATTAGACAGTACGTAACGTGCCTTATTATAACAATCAGCATGCTAACTACATGGTTCGATATGTGTTAAAGTAGCACCCCAATAGTGCCGGCACAATTTAGCTGCATTTCAGCAATTTTTACCTTTTCATTTTTCTTCCAGTAAGTCTAATATTTTAATAAAATATATAATTTTATTTGAATAGTACCTGTTACCATTTATGTAAAAAAATAACTTCTGGGGGTAAAGGACTATAGGATTTAGTAAGATTTTTATACACATTTATTCAAACTTGGTCTTTCCACATTTACAATTAGGAACATACTTAAGATTCTACAAGAACAAACATAAACAGTATCAGAAACAAACACAGATTCAATTGCTTTTATTTTGGTTAATAAAAATTGAGGGTATGAAGACTAATTTTTGCAGTTGTCCGATACTCCCTGCAGCAACCGGGACGTATCCTAATTGTTCCGAGCTACTATCTTTCACGGATTGATCATACCTGTATAAAATAAATTAAGAAAGATGGATAATATTGATAACCTTATATTTCCGGCCATACAGAGCTTTTAAGGAATCTCAAAAAATCATTTCCTTTACTGTGTATATTTAGTTATAATAGCTGTCCTTTTTATGTCTGATTTGGCGTCTTTATAATGTCATTTCCTACCAAATAACTTAGGTATTATGAGTGTATATATATATATATATATATATATATATATAAGCTTAATAAATTAAATTATACCACCCTCATGCTATTTATGCCACCCTCATACTCTAATATCTTTTTCAGAATTAAGAATGGTTGGCCCTAGGTTCATAGTAAGGTGATGTTTTATATGTAATATCCACAAACATCGGTATAATTTCTATGCAAACGTGTCGTGGTTCTTCTCTCCTTTTTTCCACAGGGCCACCGAAAACCAATTCCTGTTCATATCTTTTAAGTGATATCTTCTTTTCTGATGGCTTCGGCTAGCACTACTGAAGTACCTATCGTTTACCTAGTATAGGCGTAAAGTAATGAGCTAGGCCATCGCGTTTAGTCCGGTTTGTTGCCCATGAAGCCATACATAGGCACTTATTATACATATATTAAATCTTTTTGGTTATCCATAAAAAACAAACTAAAACTCGATCGGAACACTGAGAAAAACTTATTAAATCTTGCGAAATAGAACATTTCTTTTAGTAAATGATATAAGAAAACTGTGATGAAGATGTCACACCGACATAATTAAAGAGGCTTTTTGGCAGGCAACATCCGTGCGATGAATATTGATTATAGTAATTGTGCGATGAATATTGATTATAGTAATTGTGCGATGAATATATTAATTGTGCGATGAATATATTAATTGCAATGAAAAACGATACCCATGAACATCCACGTAATTGCTATGCTAATGCGTTGCCCTTCTTCACCTCAATGGGCCACTTGCTACTCACAAACCGCAATAAACGTGACGCTGAAGATGTCACTGTACGGCGGTATTATTAGAGCGGGAAGTACCTCCCCGGTCGTGCCGGCCCAATTACGTTGCATGAGAGGATGTAGTGTTATGTACTATGCATGGCACTACTTCCTCCTATGCAGTATGGCACTACCTCTTCCTTCCTGGCTTGCGTTGGACCACATCTTTCCCTGGTGGAAATTGACGACGTGACTGAAGATGAAGCACTCTTTCCCAGATGTACCTATTCACCTGTGATTTGAATAGTCCTAGAGTGCTTGTTAATAATTGCTTATTCCTTTACTTACTATGAAATATTCGTGAACAAATCAAACCCCGTTCAAAGTTTTAGTCACCACACGTTCCTATACGATATGACATTATGGCAAATACCAGGAAAATACCGAATCAGGTCATCGCCCTACACAAAGCAATTTTACACAAAATATTACCAAAGGTATTATAGAGCGTAACATCCAGTATAACTTGACCTTTGTATATATAAAGCTGCACTGATTGATAATAATTTGCAACACTGTTTGTTACAGATTTCGAATTTAGTGTATTGTGTATTATCATTTACAAAGAAGTGATATTATCAGCTCGTTATTATCAATAAGCTAATCCATATATTAATTAAGATTATGTTTCAATGCTATAGAGGAAAACGATAGGACGGACAATAAAATCGGGAAAGAGGGAGTACAGTGTGGCCTCTATGTTTTTGGTTATAATTTATGCGGATGTGTATGGGCGTCGATATTCACAAAAAAGGTCAGACTGCTTGCTTGCACAAGGATGACCACAAACATAATAAGTTGTCTTCGCAGACTAATTTATGGCTGAAATCCGAAAAGGAACCGCATGTATAGCAAATAAAGCAGAGTATGTATTGAATATAACGGAGTTGCTTCTACCTCAGGTAGCAATTACTCCTGCGTTACTTTTACAAGAGCATATTCAATATCCGGCGTTGGCAGGGTGTAAATTGTTGCCGTTTAGCTTATCCGTCTAATTTTAGCCGGCCGTTTACAATGGACCGTAAATCGTTCCGGTTTATGGACACCCAACGCCCTTTTATTGGCGTGTGAACCTTATCATGGCGTACGTTACATTGTAGTGTAAGGTTTTCATTAAGGAGTCGTTGCATTTTGGAGCCAATCAGCAGCTACAGCCATCTCCTAACTATCTGCTTCCGTTATATGCGCTTGTGTCATTCACAAACTTACTTAATTGTACTAACATATTTCTAAAATAATAAGATGTATCAGCGGGCTGAAACAGGCATGTTGAGCAGAACCTGTCTGCTGAGAGTGCCACGAGAGAGATCATGTTTAAATCCTCTACCTCGTCTCCCCAATGTGACAACGGACTCTCATAAACAACACAAAACGCGAAAGAGTAGTGGTCAATTCGCGCGGCTCCTATGTCAGAGAGAGGTACTAACCCAGTCGTGCCAGGCTTGATTTCGGCCACAAGACCTCTACTTCTTACCGAAGGTTATTCTGTGGCGGCTCAGTAAATCGTCTCGTGTATTAAAGTTACATGTTGTTAAACTTGGCATCAAACAGCGTCTTTCAAATGTAGTACAGACTTGAATCCTCAAGTTTATTTTCTGTTTCGAGGAGACATGCATCTACGCACTGCCACCACGCACGCATCTACGCACAGTATATGGGACTCGTTTAACCCGATCAGCCCTTCACATCCCGTAGTTACCATCAGCTGCGTGTATTGACATGCTCCGGATCTGTAGGTAACAAGATACTAAATACGCAAGCTGTTTCAATGTATAGCGAAATGATGTAGAGCTCGAAAGTCTTCCGGTCCATAGATGGCACTAGACCACGTAGTCGAAATATCCGTTACGGATGACCAAATCAAATCGTTTGAAGGTGATCCCATTAATAGTTAAGTGTTCTAAAACATCACTTAACTATCGGAACTCTCTCTCTCTTGCGGAAACCGCATCTTGCCTCTAGAAAAATACATGTTGTACACGACGGGTTTGTGTCAGTCGTGAAGGACGACGAAAGAAGCCTAGGGTGCCTTACGGTATTACCGTTCCGCACTCCAGGATCAAGATCTGTACTTGTCTGTCTCGTGGGAAGCATGTTCAACCACATTCGTGAGGTCCCGGGCCCGAGTTCTCGGTCGGAACAAAGTGTTGCAATTTTTCTATTAATAATCAGAAGTCAGGAGGTTGGTATTACACCCTGCGTCTCAGAGAGCACGTTATGCCGTCGGTCCTGGGCCTGATTTGACTCCGGTGTTGCGTTTGTTCCTTACGATTTGTGATTTGCCGGTGGTCCTTTGAAGGTGGGCAACGCATCGGCATAGTGACTGCGCTGCTGTTCATGGGCGTCGGTAATCATCTGAGGCTCCGATTGCCCGCTTGCGCGGGCATAAAATACTGAGCCACACCAAGGAGGAGTCCCTAGCTCACACGATACCGGCACAAAGCTGACGCGACTCGTGTGGTGTATGAGATTCAGGTGGCCCATTGGAATGGAAGGTGGAAGGATAGAGAGGATGTCTATCGTCTGTAGGCGTCTGAAAACACTAACTGCTCGTTTATTAATAAAACACTATAAAAATACAAACATGCAATTTAGGAACTAATAAAATGTATGACTGGATCATAGGGATATATAATTGGAACGTTCACGTCAAACAAACGTTACAGTGCGGTGTATGTGAAGGCCGTCCTTGTTGTTGATAAATTTATTGCGCCATAAAGAAGGAATAATGACCCTTCAGTGAATATCTAAATGCGTGCGCGTCGTGTGGGCTATTTAAAAGGCTATAATTGATTAACTAAACATGCAACGCTATGCTCGAACGATTACGGACATGGCATGGGAGATGTATGAGTAGTTGTTTTTTTTTTTTCAATAATTTAAAGCATTTTGCATGCAAGACAAAATCCTATTCATTTTAAAAAAACAACGCCTCTACGAAACATCTGGTGTTGCGAATATCCGTGATCACTTTCCATCGGATTGTTTTCTATATTAAAAATAAAATATCATGACTAGATGATATGCGACGAGAACATCACCAGACGATAAATTATTAGAAATATTTCTACTAGACTTTATAAATATTATGAAAATTTAGAAAGAGGCAGTGCCATGCTGCATAGGAGACGGTTGTGTCGCGTTTCATGCGGTTTGTGAGTAGCCGGTGGCCCATTGCGGTGGCAGGAAGAGGGGGACCCATCGGCATAGTAATCATGTGGATGTCCTTGGGCGTCGGTAGTCGTAAAAACCGTTATTATCATTGTTTCAAATTTTCTCCATTTCCACGGTAGCTAATAATAGAGATAGCAAAAACATAATCACGCCAATAATCAAATCTTAAACTTTTAAAGAATTTTCTTTAAAAACACTTCCAAGAATAATATCTTTCACAAGTTTCCCAACTGCGAATCTTTTCGGAAGTATAATTAACGTAAAGCGCCCGTTAAAATTTTCTTTTAACCTTGGCACCTCTCCTTATCAGTTTTATCTCTCACTCTCTCAACTAGGAGGAAAACAATTTGGTAATGTAGGTTCGTGCTTTCTTATCATAGCCATTTTATTTGTTGCCTACTTTTTAGGCGACTTCAAATGGTTAAAGGGTACTCATACAGATATTAATTCGACATTTGGCGAAGAGATGTTTGATGTTATTTACACATCAAACCGCTCCTCCGCTGTCGTCGTCAGTTCCATATTCTCCAACATAAGCGGTGCGTCCTCCTTAGCGCCAGTACCTGAGGTGCAGGCGGATTGCCCCGTTCCGCGCTCTCCTCCTCCTTACATGGCTCGAGATTTATGTATATGTTACGCCTTTACAATAAAACTAGTTTTACGGACTTTATCGCTGTTTATTTAATTACTAGCTGTGCTTCCTGGCCTCCCACGGATATTTCACAAAATATGGCAAACGTCCATTGCCTTACAAAAATACAAATTTTTATTTATAACATTACACTTGGCACATTACAAATACTTCAATTTATGACAGAAAAACATCAGTAGTTTGTGCAGCTGCGACATAAGGACTTTGATGTTTATTTACATACTTAGTTACAATATTTTAAGTTTCCGTATTGGCCCAGTAGCTGCGGAACATATTTAATGCAAGCAAACAATCAAATATTTCCTTTTTATAACAGTATAGATTTAGCTAGCGAGCGAGCGAGTGGAGTCATCTCATGCCCCCGCAAGGGGGTAGAGGAAGCCGTTTCAGGACTATGGTCCTCTTCCGGCGGCAGCGGGGTCTCACTCCATCAATATGGAGCGGTCGTTGGCGAGACCTGTGCAGGTCTCGTTAAAGGGGGCAGTTGCCAGTGGGGCCAGCGCGCTCGTCCTCACGGCGGGTTCGTCCTGGGCGGTCTGCCCCCACCGGGTGAGATCGCCGGTAGTCCCGGCGAAGGCCCAGCGAGTGGCAGCCAGCGACCAAGGACGGGATGCCCGCCGATTAGGCGCGCGCGCGAGCCCCACTGCTTTCTAAAAGAAGGGTAAAGGGGGAAGGAAACTATTCCCGTACCGTATTTACTGATAGGAACCCCACTACGGGGACTTGGATACAAGGGAGCAAAAGGGTATAGGATTCAGTAAGGGAAACAGGATGCGTGGCATTTGAAGCAAGGACAGTGAAAGCAAGATTGGGTTAGAAGAATGGAAGCATGAGTGGTGAGTGCGTGAAGAGTTAATACGCCTGTGAGCTTGGTGGCGTGATGATGAATTCGTAAAGGGGAAGCAATGATTGATGTATGAGAAGCAATGTGAGAAGTGGCATAAATGAAGTGTAAGAAGCGAGGTGAGAGATAAATTGAAACTAGAAACTAAAACTAAAAACTTAAGAGTGACCGCGGCGTCCCTGTTCCTGTGGGCGCTCGCGTTGGTCCATCGCCCAGCACGTCAGGGGGGCTGTGCGGAGTCGCGCGGGTACGCTCTGCGGTCGGGAGGTCGCCTGTGGTAGGGGGCGAGATGACGGAGCGTAGTCTGGGTAGAGGCGTCCGCCTTGGCGAACAGGCGGGAAGCCAGGCCGGCTATGTGCCTGTCGAGGTCTTCTACTTGAAGGCCCCGGGAGATGGTGGAGTTCCTGACGAAGCGGGGGGTGTCGACAATGCGACGCAGGGCCCTGGACTGGACCGCGCGCAGTCAACGCTTGTGGTAGGGCGCCACTAGGTGGTACCACGCTGGAGCCGCATACGTCAGGCGGGATCGGATGTAAAGCTTATATATTAGAAGTTTTACCTTCAGCGGGAGGAATCTCGACAGCGCCGGCTGCAGCTGTCTAAGCGCTGAGGAGGCCTGAGCTGCAGAGGCGCAGGCGTGGGGACCCATTGTTAGGCCGGCGTCCAGGCAGACGCCCAGGTATTTCGCTTGGTAGGCCCAAGGGATGGGCTCGCCACCAAGCGTCAGGCGTTGTGGGAGGCTCCGCTCCGACAGCGGGGAAAGATCACCGCCTGTGACTTGGCGGTGTTGACGCTCA
>JAFELO010001812.1:2137-92585 GCA_017140195.1 Eumaeus atala
AAGTTTCACCAAATTAAAGTTTGATGTAAACAAACTTCGGAAATCCCACCATACACGTCCGACACAGACACATACACAACCACACAACGCGCAACAACACCAAAACTAGAAACAAAACCAAAAAGACGCCACAAGCAAGTCACCTATACACCCCTGCCCCGGGATCGCACGATCAGACCAGGACAAGACTATATCGACGACTTATTGATTTCTCTAGCACAAGAGCCGAGTCACAAAAATATGAATATCTCTGGAACCCGACATCGCACCAGAAAAATTTTTACACACAAAAATCCGCCTTCCAAAGAGCTATCAAACGACACTAGTAACGCCACGATCCCAGCACTGAGCTTACGCCAAGTACTGAAAAAACAGAGTCAACCTAACCTAACCTAACATAACAAACATAACATAACAGAACATAACATAACATAACATAACATAACATAATAGCTATACCCACTTAATAAATACTAACTCTTATTTAAGGTGGTATTTCTTACTTAGTAACATATTCATGTTATCATCAAGTCGACTTGCTCAAAGAGTAAATTTTACGAAGCCCGCGCACACCGTCATGTACAAACGGCACATGTTTGTTTTTTTTAATTACAATAGTGCGATATAATAAAACCTTAAATGTATTAAATAATTTTTCTATTGTTAGTTTCGTTTTGTCGACAAATATAGAATAAGGCGAAAGATTAAATTTGTAAAAGGATTTTTATCATGTTGCGTATAACTTCTAATCTACAGAGATTACACGCCGTACATAAGTACATTTTATCCGAAAAGGAGTGTGCACCATATTCTACCTGTGCAAAATATTTCATCCTACCGTGTAGTAGGGTAAAGTATGTTTTTAGTGCATAGAATTTTTTTCAGAGGTTACGTAGAGGTACGAACTGCATACAAAATACTGGCACGACCGAGAAGGCTGTTTTCGCTCATATATCACCAGCGTTAAGTGACACTACGCTGTCATATTTCGTACACTAAGACTACTGATGGTCCCATTTGAATGTCGCAAATTTAGTTGGCATTTTCGTAACTGTAAGTTTCCATTTGGCTACGAGAGCTAATTTTCCTGCCTTACTACAAAAAAAAAATATACAGATAACACAAAAACCACACAAAACGCGGCAAAAGTGCCTTCAGTTAGAAGTAGTACCCCAAGTCGTACAGGCTTGTGATGCTAACTCTGCCTTCTAGCGAATGATATATATTGTGGTTTAATGAGTATTTAGTACATTTAGACACTGCTAATGCTATAACTCTCAAATGTCTAACCAGCTCAAAAGTCAACCTCGGCGTTTAGTGTTAACGCAAAGCCTAACGCTGGTACCGGAACTATTGATAACAATGCACCAATTGTAGTGCTATATATCTTACTATCCCACCATAGATGATTTATAACAGTCACCTTAACATGATGCAGCTCAATTGCGTATTTAAAGATTTAAAGATAATATAGGTATGCCTAAAATTATATTTAAAATTTTATAAGTTATAAAATAACTTACTTATATACACAAACATATTTTTATGTAATCAGTTATGAGTATAAAAAATGTAATATACTAACTTCATGAGAAGATGTGTTATATAACCTATCTAGTCAAACTATAGTAGTTATTTTAGCAAATGGTTTATTTCGGTCGCTCAAACACCCAACGTTAATTAAATACGTTATATTAAATACCTTTGAAAGCAAATACGTATTTATGTTCAAATTGCTACACGATCTTCACAAGTGCTTTCATCCGATTACGATTACTCACATTTGATGTTATATCGTACTGATAGCGTCAATCAAACACTATAGATAATTTTGAATGACATTTAAAATAAACATACAATATATTTCCGATGACTTTGTTACAAAATATATACATATATAATATTTAAATATATATAAAAATAGTATAACCGATACAAAATCTTCTCGACAACGCGTTAATGGGATAGGTGGAGAGAACGGAGTGCCACATACTCATTAACACTTCTAATCTACAGAGATTACATTCCGTACATAGTACAATAACATAAGTAATATTTGAAAGGCGAAAGCTTCTATGTGTATATGTTATTCTCATGTAGAAATTACTGAACGAATTTGTTAAGATTTCTATCCAGAATGATATAAAAGTACTCTTGATACCAATTTATGCTATATAGAATTATGATAAAGGAGTCATGAATTTGTAAGAATTTACAATATGTGTGCATTGGGAGCGCCATTATAGAAGTTGTCCACAAATGCTTAGACAAGTAATCAAATCATGTAGTTTCAACTTTGAGAAAGAGCTAAACCGACGTATCAGACTTGGTTGAGCAGCGCATGGGAAAGTAAGCGTTTCTTTTGCACCTAAATTACTGCAGTAACTAAAGACAGGGAACGAACAGAACGTGGTACCGGCGATGATTTACGGCACAAGAATTTAGTCTTTAATTGTGGGCATAATAAGAGAGCCCAAATCAGCTGAGTAATCGGCGAGCGAGGGACGGGACGTTGCTCATTGTCGGCAAATCCGGATCGAGAAGATTCGTAGATGAACAAATCTCATCGATATTCCTACTGGAATCGGTAAGATGGAGTGGTTATGGTGGGCACATAGCATACAGAACCAATAACAGCTCGACGATCGCGTATAAAATAGTGCAGTGTGGGCCCGTTATATGGCAGGACGACTCGAAAAGGCATTGCATGAGCCCTTGGAAGCTGTATCGGATCCCTTACTCTGGCAATCTAAGGAGGAGGCCTATGTTTATCAGTAGATGCTGAGAGTATAGATGGAAGGAAATTCCCAATCCCTTACTAAATGGAGCAACTAGAACAGACTCACCTCCAATTCCTATGTATCCTATTTGTTACATTAATGGTTTACGATTGTGGTAGGGCTTATAAGCGCCGGCACATGGACTGCATCGCGGGATTTACAAAAATCAGCATTGATTCTAAAGAGGGCCATCAAATGTACCCACAATATGTCAATATATCCACATACAAATGAACTGACTTTGCTCCCCCTCAATCAAGAGAATTTAATTGATGTAGACTGTGGACTTCCTGGTAAATTTTGCTTCCTCAGTATACACCAAGAGTGGAAAGGACCATAGGTGGCGATGGATATGTGCCAAATTGCATCTTTTGCAGATAAGTAAATAAATTTACATGTGTGTTATAGTATTTATTCAAAATTAGACGGGAGTAATAATTTGGTAAGCTTCAAATGTGTTTAATATATTTTTATATGAAAAATATGTGCTTGATACTTTTAGAATAACAATTCGTTTGCAATAATCTATGTCAGCTTTAGCAAATACATATAAATTTTCAAATGAAAATAGAACAATATAAGAAAGTTATTAGTTTCTATTGATAAAAGTTTCGTAAAGGAACTCAAGAATTTAATTTTATCTCAACATCGTATGGATGTTATCGATCTTTATCGCTGGTCATTTTTGCGAGTCCACATTATTGTAGTGAACTCGTATGGGAGGTTGTGACGAGTGGTTACCGACCTGATAAAAAATGGTTCGGTCTAGGTTTAAGTGTTTTTTTGCTATATATTTCTCTATAGCATTATTAAAACTAACGGGTTCATTACCAATAAAGACAACATCCAATTTAGTAATATCAGATGGTGAATTTGTAAAAATTGTTGATCTACCGACTATAGATGTATCGACCTCAGATGTGCCCACTACCATTACAATTGACGAAGAAACACTTGCAACTCTAGCCAATGAAACTATAACAAATACTACTGTTATGCGTCAAGATGTCAGACCAGGTCAAGAAGTGCGACAATACGCAATTGAAATAACAAGAAATGGCGGAAATTTCAACGGAAGAGCCGTTATAGATGTACAGTTAACTTTTGCGACCCGAGAAGATGACATAGTTTTCCATCTAGAAGATATAAACGTACAAAACGTTTTGGTGGGCGTATTTACTGATACAAATGCTGTAGCAACACCCTTTGACGTAGACGATGGACTTCTTTCCATATTTCCTGAACAACTGGCTTCATCATATATAATCATTGTGGAGTATACTGGATCATTGTCGAACGTTGGTAACGGATTATTCGCGGGAGAATATAATAATGTGTAAGTATTATTTTACTATATTTACTACTTAGAAAAGTTAGTTTTTTTGGTGGAGTTGGAGAGATTTTTTTTCCCAAAAATAACTTAATGATTGAAAAGATTAAACCATACTGTTATTATTGTACTATATTCAGATATCGTTAATTTCTTTATTTTTAGTGACTACATAGCTATGAACCTCCATCCGACGAACGCCAGACGTGTCTTCCCGTGCATGGATGAACCTACAGAAGCATCAACAATATCATTCACATTCAATAACATGGAATATAATAATATGATATCCAACTCTCTGTTTGTGGAAAGTAGTCAGTGAGTAGTGTTTCATTTCGTATATACATAATAAATATCTATATGAATAATATTAATAAATTATTGTTTTTTCTTTACAGAACACAATTTCGACCATTACAAGGCCCTCCTCACTTGTGGGGTATGGTAGCCCACAATTTCCAAGTTCTGAGTATGCCTACTGCTAATGTACTACTTTACGGTCGCTCGCTTATGTCAAGTCAAGAGTCCCAGGCTGCTGTTGCTATTAATAATTACTATCACGCTCTCAATGAATGGACTAATAAACCATATCTAGAAATAATCGTTGATCAAACTGACACGCTAAATATTATTGCTTTACCAGATGTATCAAGGGATTGGTATGCTCTTTCAACTGTTTGCATTTGGTAAGTACACATTATAGTAAAATAATATTATAAAATAACGTTACTCGTCTTCTGAAGGAGTCAGATATAAACGATAAAAGTGTTAAGATCAAAATTATAAATTTATAAGTGCTACTTATAAGAATTATATTTTTCTGTTTTGTTGAATTATTGCTCCAATGAAATAACATCTGCGTGCATAACAAAAAAAGCAAAGTCAGATTTTCATGCGGTTTTCATTCCTAGAGCAATGCCCAGGACAGGTTTTTTGTTAGTATAATATGTTAAGTTAATTACGTAAATAAGAGGCCGGATTAGTATCCGGCCTATTATTTACCAGCGAATTCGGGACGGATAGCTAGTAATATTATAGTACTATATAATGACTTGAATCTTCCAATGTATTCCCATGTAGAAAAAAGTAAAAAAGTGTGGTAAGACGCATAATAGAAGTGAAACTTCAACGGACAAATAAATGGTAATATAAACAACACTCGAAGTCAAGGAACTTGCCAGCGATGTATCTTCTATCCCCTCCACGCGGCTGTAATGCTTTTTAGTGACACTTAAAACATAATAGTTAATAAAAGAGTTTCACTTAAAATATATTAATTTACATTTTAGGGAGCCGTATGTCTTAATGGAGCTAAGCAGTTCAGTGAAACAAAGAAAAGAAGCATTGGTGGCGATAGCTGAAGGAATGGCAAGACAATGGTTTGGTTATGTCGTGTACCCCGAAAATTGGCGATATCAATGGATCATCAAAGGTCTGGGAACATATGTTGCTTATGATATTGTCAAGGGAGTAAGTAATCTGATATTTATTTTGTACAATTCTTTCTTTTATGTTATGATTGATCATCGCATTCTCTTTTTTTATAGTTGAAAGCTAAAAAAATGTAAGGAATATCCGTTGTATGTTTGAATATAATCTATTAAAATAAAAAGAATAGGGTGAGAAGCGAACGTTCTCTTGATGACTAACGACGCCCATAACGCACAGATTCAGATTATCCTTTGCCCTTTTTCCCCTTTCAATAGGCCACGGGAAACTCACACACCGGGTGAAACGTGACATGACACCTCTTACTAAAAACATTATTTTCAAAATTTTTCAATGTTTTGAAAATAAAGATATTGAAAATAGGCCAACATCTCATTACGTAAGCGTTTTATTTTATACTACTATTTTGTTACAGTTCCAAACCAATCCAGTTGGTATCGATGACAGCCTTTTAGATATGAATACAATTTTCGTGACTGACGTCATTCAAGAGAGTTTGTATTACGATGCATACGCAAATGCACAAATTTTAGAACCTACAGATGATCTTTTTGAAGAGGATGATATCAGATTCCATACAAGTGACATAGTGAACGTAAAAGCAGCTGCCCTTTTACGAATGCTGCGACTGATGCTCAGTGGACCAGAGGCAGATTTTATCCAAACCGGCGCAAGAGCATTGATTAACCAAAGGTATTTTTTATATTATCTAATAATAGAGTATTATTAACAAAATGTTAAGTACAGTGACATATTTTTGTGACATATCTTTTCCTGTATCGGAGATGTCTGAACAATGTCTTAAGAGTGATAAGTTAGTTCAAGTGGAAAGATAAGATATGAGAAAAGAATTTTTGTACATTTGAGAGAGTGGATATTTCCCAATACACGTAACTCTTTGTCTGCGGTTTGGTCCGCGTATGTTTGGATCCGTGAAAATAGCGGAATTAAAGGTGAAATATATTTTACGTCTGATACTTCAGACCTGTGTATAAAGTTTTGTTACAAAGACGGTGAAACGAATATTTTGTATATTAGAGAATAGAGAATATACATTTAAGTCTATGTACATAATAATTATATTATGTTTCCGACTCTAGTAAGAATGAACATATTATAAAGCTGGTAGAATCGATTTTAGGCAACATTGTCTAAGTTTTGTCGGGGCACTATCGAGAGTTCCAATAATTAACGAGGTTTTAAGAGAACGTTTTTAATTTTATAAATATATAGAAACACAAAGTGTTCGTCACTTTGTGTTTCTATATATTGATAAACTCATTGCCCCATCTACTCGTCTGTACAATATCAGCTAAAGATAAGAATATTACACAAACGAATTATTTACATCATCATTATTAGCCGCACGACGTCCACTGCTGGACATAGGCCTCCCCGAGCGCCATAGGCCACGGTCACGAGCCACTTGCATCGAGCGGCTCCGTGCCACCCCAACCCGGTCGTCAGTCCACCGGGTAGGATGCCGTCCAACACTCCGTCTTCCGGTCCGGGCCGCCACTCGAGAACTTTCTTCCCCAACGGTTATTGGTTCTTCAAGCGATGTGGCCTGCCCATTGCCGCTTCAGCTTGCTGATTTTCTGATCCATGTCTGTTACCCTGGTTCTTTCGCGTATTTCCGAATTTAGGACCATTTCTCGCAGAGAAATCCCAGGCATAGCTATAATAGCAAGGGAGAAGGCGTAATCTTTATATACAGTTTTGATTGCATATTTCTTGATCAATCTACAGATTATAAACTATTGCAGAAGTAGAGCTAAAACTTCGACGGATAATTTAAAACCATTTTTTACAGATCACTACAAACAGTCAACTCGTTCGATTTTGTTGACGCTATTAATAGCGCTTATACTGGCAGTGGTTTTGTTGAAGAGGTTGAAGATTTCTTTGACAATTGGCTCTATACTTCTGGGTATCCTTTAATACACGTCAGTCTACTACAAAATAGCATTCTGATATTCCAGGTTAGTTTACAACGTATTTAATATTTATATGTATTTTATTCATTGATTTACAAAATACCAAGATAAACAATTTCATAGAGAACATATATTCTAAAACACTTAATTGTAGATTAACATATTCATTTACGCGCATCTTTCGTAAAACAATATACAATCATACATTGTTTTACGCAAGACATACTATTTGAAAGAAGTGAATAAAATAGACATATTTTTTGCAAGTCAACCTTGCAGTGTATGATTTTAAGTTGTTTATACAAAGTGCATAATTAATAACATTTAATATGTCGACTGTGAATCGCGGTACCTGCCTTCTTTGAATTGTGTAGAATTGAAAAATACTGAACTAATTAATTAAAATAAAATAAAAACTTGTTGTTTTTATTTTTAAGGAACGATTCGGTTTTTCTGGGGTGCCACAAGTGTCTTATCCGATACCAGTTACTTACACTACGAGTGTAAATCCAAACTTTGATAACATATATCCTATTCTCGTTACGGATACAACAGAAACATTTGCCTTTTTCTTGGACGAGGAGGATTGGGTTCTATTTAACATCCAAGGCCAAGGTAAAGTACCGAACATGATTTAATTAATCTTATTAAAGATATCTTCACATTCCAATATTTAGTAACATATAGTCGAATCTCGTTCGGTTTGTGAATGTCCAGTGGTATATTGGGGAAGGCGGTGAAGTTGGGCAACACATATGTACAACCGTAGGCTGTGTGAAATTATATCATAAAGCATATGCTAACAAAAGCTAATTTATTATAAAAATATTTTTTAGGTTACTATCGTGTTAATTACGACAATCTTTTATGGGAAAGGATTATATGGGCTCTTGAAGACCCGGAAAGAAGACAGGAAATTCATCCTTTAAATCGTGCCACGGTAAGTAATTTCCATGGAATCGACTTCTCAGTCGGCTTTACAATAACACATTTTGACGCCAGTTCCCTAATCAGCGGTAGGTAGAGAGAATCGCTTTACAAACAAAGTTCAATTATTTTTTATAGAAGAGATCTCTAATCGGCGGTAGGTAGAGAGAATCGCTTTACGAACAAAGGTTAATTATTTTTTCTAGAAGAAAAATGCGTTTTTATTCACGTGTTAGTGAAATAAGGCATATAAAACTTAGTCTTGCCATAGATACTCTTACATTAAAAAATAAAAAGTTTTACATTTGAATTTGGAATCTGTCATATTTATACAACTGTTAATTGTATTTCCTCATTTTGGCACCAATATATTGTACAAAACTTTAAAATGTATTGGGGTGTTATTGCATAACACAAAGTGCGTATGGAGCCAAATACAATTTTTAAAACTCTCCATACACTTGGTATTAGTTAAATGCTTGTGTACTGGGCTATTTCCTATAAATATACAATGTGACTTCCTCTGTTTGTGATAGCGCGTACAACTATGTCTCGTACTTTAAGTGATGACTTAAGACTTGCAGCCTACGAGGGACGTACTGGTCATTTCTTAAATGATAAATTATAGATGATGGAGGTAAAATCGAAACAACTACTGAAGTGTTACGCAAAGGGAGGTCACAGAAAAGCTTCGTATATGGATTAGACAGTTTTGACAATTGAGCAAAATTTAACAAAAAAAATGTTCGTATTTATGCTCAAAGCTCTAAGGGAGCTTCCCAATTAATCAACTAAGTGCAACGTGGGCACTATCCGACTTCAGTGATGGTTTGGTGGGGTGTCAACTATGAAGGATTGACTGAGCCATATTTTTGAGAAAAGGGTATCAAGACAAGTATACCAAGATACCACTCTTGAGAAAGTAGTTGAGCCCCTTAATAACACCATGTTCAATAACCAAGTATGGTCCTTCCAGCAAGACTTGGCGCCGTGTCATAAAGCTCGGTCCACGCAGTCCTGTTTGGAAACGAATGTCTCAGACCGCATTAGAACTGAATACTGGCCGCCGTTGTGTCCAGACCTGCACCCGCTGGGTAATGATTTATGGTCAGTTTAAGAGAGCGCAGCTTAATCTAAACGTCATGATAATTTGGGGCTCCAAAAACAATCCATATGATTGGCAGTGAAAAATTGCCCCATGAAAAGAGTACGTGCCTCTATTGACAACTGGCCTCAAAGTTTAATGGACTGTATTGCAGCCAATGGAGTGGTCTCCATTTCTCGGATAAGCTTTTCATATTCTTCAATATTTTATCTTTGTTTATTAAATTCTTTTTTTCGTTAGAATATTTATGGCAAGACTATGATATAATGAGTATAATTCCTTCGTGCCTTTATATTGGTTCTGCGACTTATATTGCGAAATCACTGAAATAAAAATCCATAACATTTACAAGATTAGATGTATACTTTTTACGGTACTGTATAAAATGTTTTTTAAGCTTTATTATTTTAAATAGGATTTCTATCCACATCGTACCCTATTATTAATATTTTAAACTAGAAGAGATAAAATTGATGAATCGATGAACTGTAGAGGCAATATAATAGCAATAATTATAGCATTGCCAACAGTAATAGGTCCGTGCGAAAAGAAAGACTTGTCTTCTTATTTTATAAAATTGAACATTAAAAATATCAAATTTATCACTATTATAGTTTTATATTTACTATTGATAGCCTCTGTGCGGTAACTGTGCGGGTGTCGCCTGTTAGGACCGGTAGCCGCGTGGGGTCCTGGATTCGATCCCCAGGCCGGGCAACTGTTATTAAATGTTTCTCAGATTATTCTTAGCCCACATTTTACTGTCCGGGATTGGAATGTGCCGGAAGTGGGCATAGGCTTGCCAACTATGACTTCATGGGCCTCAGTACCTTGGCTAATCGTGGGTGTTCCAGTATATCTACTAGACTTACGAGTTGTAGATGTACTAGCACACCTCTTCGGGGGTAACATGCGGAAAGAAAGATGAAATGCAAGAAAAGTGTACAACCAACATTTACAAAAGAAAAAGTTCGACTTTTCGAAGAAAGTAATTAAAAAATTTACGTGCACTATATCTCTGCAATATATCTTGATTTATAGGGTTGCCGAAATATTATATAAATATTTAATGTACTGTTGCAGTTGGTCGATGATGCTCTGAATTTGGCCAGAGCTGGAAAACTTCCCTATGAAATTGCTTTCCAAGTTGTATTGACAATGGAGCACGAGACAGATTACGCTGTCTGGAAGGCCTTTGTCAGAAATATGAATTTCCTTAAGAAGAACTTCGATGCCCTCCTCGAGGATGATGAAGAACGTGATCCGGACATTTACTTGGTATATCTTTTGTCACTACCTGGATGACCGCCCTTCGCGCTGTTGTAATGGTGATGCTAGATGGCGCTTTCACCGTCTAAAGATCTCCAAAATCGAATTGAATGAAGGCGTTCAAGAAATTATGTTATAAAATATTTTCATGGCTTCACATTTATTTACAAAATTATAATATAAGTCTCAGTTTTATCTCGATGAACTGGATAAATTGGATATCGATATAGAGTGGATATTATTTTGATAATTAATTAATTATTTTATTCCTTTTTAGAGAATGGTACGAAGAACAATTGGTCTAGTTGAGTCCGAAATTGGTTTTTACCCAGAAATAAATCTCAATGAGCCCGCAATGACATCTCTGACTCGAGGTCTCGTAATGGAACATGCGTGTCGAGCAAACTATCAGCCTTGTATTGCTGCGGCAGTAGATTGGTTCTATGATCCAAATAACAATGAAGTTGTGTAAGTCATTCATATCTTATTTCACTGCATAGAGGACGACGACGGAAACGGATACAAATTTAATTAGCACCACATCTGTATGTGATGCTGATGATGATGGCAAATTTAATACAATCAGCAGCAACCTAAAAATATCCACTACTGCATTTGGGCTTCACCCAGGGAGCGCTACGAATCACAGTGACAACCTGTTTGCAACCAGCGGCTTGCTGCGACCGTGAACGGGCCATCAGTACTGCGCCTTCTGGTGCGGACCCGCTACTCGAGAACATATTCTATTCTCCACCGGTTGTCGGTTCTGCGACAAATGTGATCTGCCCGTTATCATTTCACCTAATCTTTTCGTTCTTTATTTACTCACTTTAGAATACATTCAATTTGTACATATAATTCAATGTATCAATTCTAAAATCGTGACACGACACCGAAGCCATCAAACATGACGGTTATGTGAGAGGGCTATATCGCCTACCACACCTGCATAATAATAACATAAACAACCCGTGACTTGTTAACAAAAATGAATGTGCGCCGGCTCACTGCGCAAACCATTCTTTATTACGCATGAATAGGTTCAAAAATATCAAATTGTAATGAATTATGAAGGCAAATGATAAGTCGAATGCCTATGCCTTTATACATCTGCATAATAAGCACGTGTTGCCCTGCTTCCATGTCTCCTCCAATAGGCCATCAGGCACATACCGCAGAAAGGTGACAGCATAGCGGTCACTTTGCGGCAGTGTTATGTGAGCATGATTTACGTCCCCGGTCATGCCCGGAGCCGATTATGTTGCAATACAGCATGGCACTAAACCTTTTAAAATTAAAAAAAGACGTTCTCTAGTTTAATTTGGTAATGTACCTTTAAGCTAGAAATAAATCTTGGAAAAAATGATAATAATAAATTTATATACACAAACAATTATATTCATTATTATGTAGATTATTTCTGTAGATAACTTGCGGAGTGGAATTCAATTTATATTTTTCTTACAGGAATCCAAACATTCCACATGAAATCAGACCAGCAGTTTATTGTACAATGGTGAGAGAAGGCGATGGCGAGGTTATAAATGCACTGTACGCGCGACTCGAAATCGAGGCTTCCATGTATGAGCGAATAGTCATTTTAGAATCTTTAGCCTGTTCTCAAGATTCAGGATTCCTTAATGGGTATAATTTGCTTACATATATTTAGAATTTGTACTTAGTTACCAATACTAGGGCTTTATGGTTGGTAAAAAGCGTATTGTGTGCAAATGAGTAAGAACTAAATGTTTTATTGTAATGCGATTATGACAAATTTTAGAATATTGGAACAGACAATTGCTGGCAATAGCCCATACTCAACCGAAGAGAGATTGAAAATATTCAAAGCAGTTGCAAATGCTGGCCATAACAGTGCTATGGAAGCTTTAAACTTTATGAGCCGCAGAGCTAATGAAATAAGAAATACGTAAGTATACTTCAAAAACCTATGGTAATATGATATCAAAGGGTCGCAAGTGCTGACCGCAATCCTGGAGGCACAGGATTATCAGCGGTGGGAGAATGACGTGGGCCAAGCGGTATACAAACGACCACAAACTTTTATTACTGACTTTATTTTGTAAGCTACATTTCGAAAGTTATTTACATTATGTTTTGGCTTTTGTTTTATATCGCCAATATTGCTTCTAACATTAGTATGATATAATTGGTATTTTTGTCGAATAACAGTTTACTGAACTGTCGAGTACCTGCAACATAGGAAAAAATAATAAATAGTTAAAGAAACAATTAACTTCCAGTCTACATCAACAATCCATCCATCCACTAACTTACACTAATGTTAGTGGATAGAAGGATTGTTATGGTATATTCGGAAGAAACATTTTAACTAAAATATGTTTCATATAATTAGTAAATAAACCGCATCATATTTATTACTCTTGGCTGCTGACAAGCTTCTGATGACATAACCAAATGTCCAATTTAATGTATATTTATTTCAGTTACGGTGGCCCTCAAAAATTAGAAGAGGCTATCTTTGCGCTATCAGAAAACATGGTTGGATTTGCGTTAGCCAATGACGTGAGTTTAACTTGTTGATCATTTAATAATATTCAACAATATGTAGAAGTTGCTACATCTGATATGTAATATTTTCTTTCAGTTCATTATTTTCGTTAATTCTATAATGAACAATTTGGATGACTCCGGTCCTATCGCTGAGAGGTATAGAGATCGTGTTAGTGAAGACTTCAGCTGGTACCTTGAGTTTTTGGAAGTAGCCTATGAATGGATAGATGAGAATGATGCACCAACGATGTACGTGTCCGCAATATTAATTAGTTTATCCTTTATAGTAGCCCTGTTTAATTATTGATAATTGCTTTGTATTAAATTAAAGTATTTATATGTTACGTTTATTTGTAGACAGATAATGTCTACAAATAAACAGCAACAAATTTATATCATTGAGGTGTTCGAATTTAATATTAACTTGCAAATTTTTTTTTGATTATTAATTTAATTTGTTATATTAATTTTATTTTATATTAATATATAGTTTAGTACTAACAATAAGTTGACAGATACTCGTTGCTATAAATTTATATAGTAAATGAAGTTTCGAAAGGTCCACTAATTTATAATAGCTGAACGTTATATACAGCAATAATATAATATTCGTATGTTGTGTAGCTTAACATAAAAAAAAATATTAAGAGTTTTGAACGTAATAATAATATCGCACATCTTATTATAGTTTAAATTGTAACTAGAATGAATGATGTGGTACGTAGATATGTTGATAAGTAATAACGATTAAAGTTATAAATATATTTTCAGCTTATAATTTTAGAATAATTCATGTTTAATATGACGTTAGTCATTGCACAAAGTGGTTTCTATTTAAGGCTATTTTTAAATTAATTAATTTGTTACATATTATTAATAATATAATCATTAAAATGACTATATTAATAGGTATAGTTATGAATAAAATATTAGTATGGCGTTTTTTTTACTGCATTTTCACTCATGAAAATAAGAATACTAAATTTGGAGCAAACGCGTCCTCTTGCTTCAGATTTAGTATTTGGTCTTAATTTGTAAGCTAATTGTAAACTTAATATAACTTAATAGTTGTAATGTGTACATGCTACAAAATATTAATAAATGACTTTAGGATAAGTACATGACATGTTTTATTATTACTCGAGTTTTTAGAGACTGCGTCCTTCTTGTTGCTATTTGATTCCCCGGTTGAAAAAGAATAAAAATAAATTAGAAAAATAATGCTTTAGTTATTGTTCTGAGGGTTTCACAGTCAAACTGTACTCGTAGTGAAATAGATGTTTTGTAATTAAGATACGATTTCAATCTCGGGGCCATTACTAGTTTTATCATACAAAAAGGGTGTGCATGTGCTCAGGCACAGCACACCGCTATCTAAAGTAAACTATCGAATGCTTTCGACTTCGTATTCTCAAAGTGTAAACGCTACAAGTTGCCGGAAAATACGCAAAAACTCAGAGATAAAATGGGGAAAGTAGCAAAGGTAATCTAATAAAATTAAATAAATAATCCCTGAGATAAAAAGCATATTTGTAAACAGGTGCCAATATGTGGATAACAAGTCATCACGTTCCTATAGGGTAATCGCTACATAATGGATTAGGTAAGAATAAATTGATAAATCTAGATTTTTGTTTATAGTAAACTGATGCCCAATTCAGTTGCAATGCAGCATGACCCTGCCTCTTACAAATTTTAGGTTATTTTACCTAATTAACGGTCTTCCGATTTTTATAAATTCCACGAGTACTTATAGTTTATATTAGGTACGTCGTTATTTAACGAAATAAAGTATACAAATAAAAATACTACAATGGATTTATAAATATTTATTAAATAATAATAAATGACTAGAAACAAGTATTGTTTTATTCGTAATACTTAAATATAAAATTGTTATATTTTTAGAAAGGCACAGTCGGTTATTTTATACGTAATATTAGCTTAATGATTGATTTGTCGAAATTCAATGGAGAGATATGTAACTAGACCAAAAACGTTGACAATTACACAACGTTACAATATAATATATAAATACTTTACAATATAATACATGTGTAGGAATGTTATAAACTTAAAATGTGTTGCATATTAGACGCATGAGTGCTCATGTGACCAACCACTTTATTTTATATAACTTAATTGTGAAATTTCATGTTCAAATATTTTATAACTTAATTGTGAAATTTAATGTTCAAATATTTTATAACTTAATTGTGAAATTTAATATTCAAATATTTTATATAACTTAATTGTGAAATTTAATGTTTAAATATTCTTAATAATTAAATAAACATATCAACTAACTAATTATTCCGATATTTTTATGATCTTCTGACCGCAATTATTCTATTTTAACATTACCCTCAGCTCTTTTCTGTACACTGATTAACTTTGAATCAATGCTTACAAGTGGCAATTGCTTGTTTTGTTAATAACCTTAGATCACTTAATACATAACTAGAAGCGTTAAATTTACCATTCGCATGAACGTACGAACGAAGCTACGGTTTGTAAACATATTCTATTCCAAAATAGAATAAGTGTTAGTAATCTAATAACGTCGTGGCGACTAATCCCACAGGAATTGTATTAAAATATTAAATTACGAATGCCTGTGGGATTGGTCCCCATAACATAACGCTATGCTTGGCAAATATTTAATGTTGTGTAGGAGCGCAATCTTTAAGATATTGCACTAAACGTTTTAGAGCATTAACCATAGATAGGCGTAGATACTAGCGGGACACAGGGACAGTTGACATCACAATCAATTCGTTGGCAAGATAAATGATAACAATAGTTCATGTTACGTATCTGCTATACGTAATAATATATTTCTCGTATTATTTACAGAAATATATTTTCTTTTTACAAATAAATACCTCTGCCTCATTATGGAAAAAGCGTGAAGATGTGATATATATATTTTCACATATAATAGTCTCTTTTTTGTTACTAAGATCATCGATATATTATCGATAAACAATATTATTAGTAACATATAGTTTGAAGGAGCAAATATATATATGAACTATGATAAAACGTAACATTTTAGCTTAGAATCACGATGATTGCACTTCCAACGATGAACAGGAAAGGCGAGATCGCCGTACGTGTACTGTGTGACGGTACCTTTTCATGAACGCTGGTCTGTTGGACACGAAAAAATATTATATAAGCATTTATTTTATTTTATATTTGCTGTAACCGCTTATACGTTCGGCCCCAGCCGCTGCCACTCACTTCGGCATTACACTTGTCATGCCAGTGGCTTTATATTTTTTTTTAATTTAGCGTCCATTTTGTTCATAATTTCTTTATATAGTATAGCGAGTCAAACGAGCAATCGGAGCCTTTCAGTGGCAACCGACGCTCATGAACATCAACATAATGATGATTTTTTTTTGCCTTTGCCCTCCTTTGTGCCACCGGCTACTTACGAACCGCATGGAACGCGACACCGTAGGTGTCACTTTACGTCGGTATCAAGTGAGCGAGACGTACCACCCCGGTCGTGCCAGCCTCCTCCTATGTAGCATGGCACTACCTCTTACTAGCCTGCCACATATTCCTCTCAATCTCCCTTGGAAATCGCGACAGCGTAGTCTATATTTCAGCGGTATCATGTGAACGACAACATGAGCGTATGCGGTGGTGGCGATCCAATTCGGCGGAAATGCAGCATGGCACTATCGCTTACTACATACATAGGTTGTACAGCGTACAACACACCTCTGTAGTAGTAGATGTTGTCGACCGTATTATTGGCTGAGGTTTTGGCGTTCCTACCGGAACTCTGTACAGGAATTTGTTCTCTTCCCATCTGAAAGCACAAAATTTGGGTTACTCATTTCCTTTTCGATGGATTTCTACTTAAAATATACTATATTTCTTGTGAATAAAAATGAAAATGCGACAGTTTGGATGCGGTGGTTATGTTTTCAGAACTGATTGTATTCAGAACTAAAAATGAATAGTTTACTTAACGCGTCTTAAATGTTCTCTTCTAACTAGTGTAATCAATTTTTGCAAAAATGACAAAAATTTTATTTGTTGTCATGGTATCGTGTAATTTTTACGAGGTCGAAGTCAATCATAATGGTTAGCAATAAATAATATAACAATAATGTAAATAATTAAATTTAACAATAATGTTTATAAAATTTTCTAAAACATCCGTGTGTAGCCGGGGCGGACTGCTAGTTCGCATACACAAACAAAGCAAGATATTGGAGTTTACTCCTTAATAACGAACATGAATCTCAGGTGAAAGATGAGTCATACGTTACTCACGTATCGTTCAAATTTTCTATTTTCGACGTGGGAAATGGATTTACGCGCCTTCACCGGTCTTGGCGAGTGTGTGCGGTACACTGTAGTGGCGAATACTCACAAAAACCACTGGGAGTGCAATCGGTGACGCCTTTGGTAATTCATTGATCATTGGCCCACCTCGACGGCAAGTAAGTCCCATTAGAAACAGAATCCTACTTTACAGAGCCACAAGACAATCCCACCAGCTTAGGGGCAGTGCTATGGGATGAGGATCCCATACTCGCTCCTTGCCCAGTGCTCAGAAACGCCTACGCGTCTGCTCATTTGTCCAATATTCGTATAAGAGGGGTGATCAGCGCGCCTCCTCCCCATTTTCCCTAGTCCCCACTTCTTATAAGAGTACCCCTCGGCCCCGTCAAAGAGCAGCCCCGTCAGTTCAATTGGTTCCACCTGTGCCCATCCCAGACTACTGAGTCCCACTGCTACGGCAAGGCTTGTATTAATGGTGGGGACTTATCGATCAGTACATTAAGCTACGCTCTACCAGTAAATGTTTCAAACAATTTAACTATTCATATTTTTTACATACCGCGAGATTTAAATTAGTTCTTACGGATTAATCTTATCGAAGATGGGTTTATCTATGACGTTAGTCTTCGTCAGTTAGGTTACAAAATAAGTTTTTATAGCGTTGTATTCGAAAATCCAAAGAGAATAAACATTTTTTACGAATTTTATCGCGGTTTTTATTCAAATGGTCCGACGTTTCAGAAGCTTTACAACAATTACGGTCACGGCTGGAATGAGATGACAGTTGTCCTGATGTCACAAATTATTGAAAGTGCCCGAATAATTATAGTTATTACTAAAATAATTAAATAAACCGTAAAAATTGTTCTAATGTAATGTGTAACATTTGCATAAACTATATATGTAGATGTATTAACATCAATAAACCAAAGATAAGCTAAATACTCACACTTTGTGTTCTGCGGAGTATTTGTCGTCGAATTCGAAACGATTTAATTGTTCGGCGATGCTGGCGTCCTCCGAGTTGAGTATAGTGTAGTAACAAGCCTGACGATAGTCTGGATTCAATCTGAAAATATTAAATTTTATAATTTAATATTTTCAGATTTAGTAAGAGTTAGTGTCGACCGGGGACCAGTTGTTATATGCAGTCACTTTTCGTGCAGTTCGTTAGTAGCAGGTGGATCATTGGAAGAGTAATACGGAAGTCTATGGGCATTGCAAAGGCGTCAGATACTCTCATCTTGCTCATTTGCATTATTATATACTACATAAATAGTATTTCAATGCGATTTGAATTACTGTATACTATATATAAATTATTTAAAAAATATTTAATCAATCATTCAGTTTATTTTATTTCAGACCACTGCAATGAATCCTCACGTGAGTTAGTAACAATGATAAAGACTTATGGAGTAGTGTTTGAAGGTAATATAACAATATTTAACATATTTAAAATTTCACACTAATACAAAAATACAGTACTGCATTGTTATGTTGGGTCGGCACAGCCTGGAGGGGCTATGGTCGCCGGTAAGAAACAAAAGATTCCACCCTCTTTAAAAAAAAATACACTGCAACAGCGGGCCGACCGACCACGCAACGTCACTGTTTTCTTAGCGCGAACAGAGTACATACGAATCACTCGGCTCGACCATGTTTATAAGAACATTCGTGCCTCACCTCGCATGCGACATCTGATGGTCCGCATAGAACCTCCTCATCTCATTCACGCAGGCTCGAAGTCGCACTTCGCACGCCAGCTCCGCCACGGTGCTGCGGAACAGCCTCGTCTGCGGCCATTGCTCCACGTTACTCACTAGCCGCTTGTAGATCGTGCTTATTTTACTTTGCAAAAATTCCTGTAACACATGGAGTAATTTTTAACAAACATGGAAAAAGTAATGATCCATTTTAAATGATGCTTAGTAAATAACGAACTTGCATAATTATTTCACAGCTAAACTCACACACTGATTCATACATACATACACATACAAGGACACACGCACGTACGCACGCACGGACTTATTTAATAATAGTTTCTCGACCTGGTGTCTTGCAGACACCTTTTCTTTGTTACGCGCATTCACAAGCCCAGGGTTGGTCCAGTGGTATGTGAGGCCCCCGACACTTGATAGTGCTGAATACCCACAAAAACCACCGCGAGTGCCATCCATGCCCTCTTCTATGTTCGTACAACAAATGATCAGATCGCCTCGACGGCTAGTCAGTCCCCTGAGGGACCGACGCCTCCTCCAAAGAAGATTTTCCCCGTACCAGAGGATGACTCCAGTACAAGGGGATTCCCATTCTCGTCCCTTGCCCCGTGCTCAAAAGCACCTCCTGCTGTTTCTCTTTTGTCCCTTCTTCTCATAACAGGGGTACTAAGAGCGTCTACTCCTACTATTCCTTATCCCCTCTTCTTATAGGAGGGGTGTAAAGAGCATCTTCTCGGTTCAATTGACTTCGCCTGGGCTCACCCTAGGCTACTGAGCCTCATCGCCACGACAAGGTTTGAACTATGGTGGGGTCAACAAGACCCCTAGCCTTGCATGTGCCTACGGGCGGTGGTAGTCACTATCTCATACCAATTGCACAACATAGATAATCCTCCTATCCCATAAAAAAGACTGTATCAATATCGTAGTCTATTTACTTTTTGTAGAAGGTAGTGCCATGATTCATATGAGGAGGGAGGGCCATGTGTGGTGCATGACACTAAATCCTCCTATACGACGGAATTGGGCCGGCACGACCGGGGAGGTATATCTCGCTCACTTGATACCGCCGTAAAGTCCCACTTACGGTGTCACGTTTCGTGCGGTTTATATTCGAGTGGCCGGTGGCCCATTAGAGCGGAGGGAGGTGAAAGGGAGTGCAATGCATCGGTATAATTATGCTGATGTTAATGGGCGTCGAAAGACTCCGATTGCTCGTTCGTCACCCAGTACTCTAAAAAAAACTTAAAACATGTGTTTGACTTGACGCGTTCACAAACTGTTTGCTCACCCCTGCAGTTCATTACCTGCCACTCTATGTAAAGCATCTTAGTCATGGCCGTCCCCTCAGTCTTGAGCAGTTCAAATCCAGATGCAACTGAATCCCATACTACATAGCTTAGTTCCCTGTGTAAATACTCCAAAACTTCTTTCGCGATTTCTTCGGTGGTGTCACCAGACGCATACAATGCGAAAATATCATTTGCTATCTGAAATTTAACAATAGAAATAGTGCAATTATTTCAACGTAAGCTCCTCTCACCCCTCCCCGCACCCTGTTGCCTCTTGACCTCTTGAATTATATGAATAAAATATATAGACAATTTCAATCTTGTCCTGAAATATTTGTGAAGTATATCTGTAATTCAAATACCATGTTATACTAAGTAGAAAGCAACAGCCAATGTAGTACACTTTCCGCCTCTCTTTTTAAATTTATTTCTCTCTGCGCAATGCCATGTGAGATTAAATATACAAAAATAGTACCACTTTCTCATCTCCCTTCTCTATTCACCAATACGGTTAGTCATCATATCCGTCTATATCACGCTATGGTTCAAGTAATATATATATACATATATACATATATATATATATATATATACAGTTCATATAAATTTAATGAATTTTATCACCTGAGCTCTATTTAGTTCGTCTATAGACAAATGGTCATCTTTGAGGGTTTTTGCAATTAGTCGCCATGTTTCTTCGTCATAATTTACTCGATAATATCCTGAAATATTATTAAAATAATTACGTACATTTTCGGAATAAGCTTCGTTCTGTAAGACCTTGCATTGTTACCCGAAAGATATGAAGCTATTATCGACCTAGTGTAATAGTATATAAAACAGATGCAACATGATAAGTTCAGTATAAAAATACATTTGTCAGAAAAGATCATAGCATTCATTAGGGAACGGTATATGACGCTGGTGGTACGAAATACAGTTGCATCATCTTGCTTTTTCAAAAGCGTAGCTCCGCTCTTAATAGACATAGCAGCAACAACAAAAACTGAAGAAAGACATCTTCACGC
This sequence comes from Eumaeus atala, assembly GCA_017140195.1. Classification (NCBI taxonomy): domain Eukaryota; kingdom Metazoa; phylum Arthropoda; class Insecta; order Lepidoptera; family Lycaenidae; genus Eumaeus; species Eumaeus atala. The sequence goes on from JAFELO010001812.1 coordinate 23,819, forward strand.
CACCTCCCTAATGGAGTAGACAGAGAGAACGGAGTGGCGCATATCACGATCCTTACATTCCTGCCTTGCCTCCTCCACATGTATTTCACTCTTCATAGTAACCGATCAATCTGATAATGGTATGCTAGTCTTGCTCTTCTCCGGCACCGTGTTAACCGTAGCGTCATTGTACTTAGCCAATAGCCTTGATAAATGGACAGTTCAACACAAACATACTTTCCCAGTGTGGGCCAGTAGTTCCTGAGATCAGCGCATTCAAACAAACTCTTCAACTTATTATGATTAGTATACATTTTGGATTCTAGTGCTAAATCTTTGCCTTTTAAACCTCTGAATCCATATGTTCAACATAAAAAATCTTAATTACTTTTATTTCATTTGGAGATTATATGACGAGTGTACCTGTTTATTATAATATATGCAAGTAAGACTATTAATATTAAGAGGTGTGAGTATTTGAAATAAGCTAGACGGCGGAATTGTAAGAATTGTAACTATATCACCTAGTGCGAGTGGGCTCGCTAGCGTCTCGCCAACCGTGGGCGCATCGAGACAAAAATAGCGAGGTTGTTGCGATATTAAACAGCGGCCAAGGATTTCGCGATCAATGTTAGTGTGCAAAGGCCAAACATTATTTCATAAACACTTCCTACTTTGTTATGAGTGCAGGTTTATTTTACTAGTTTCCATATTATGCTAACCAAATCCGAATTCTTTCAACATTTTGCGATTCTACTAGCCCGACATAAGTAAACCATGATTGGATATCAAAATTTAAATTTTCTTTTACAGGAAATAGCAGATGTGCGAGTATTACAAATAAATATGTATATCGCTACATTATTATACAGACTGACTGGTGCGACATTTTAATGTAAAGTAACTTCGAAGAGAGCGCAAAGCGATTAAAATAAGATATTATGGTCACCGTAGTCTCTCTATTTTGTTTACAGACATGGTGCGGGAGACAATGCAGGCGCTTTACAGTTTGATAACGCATCTTCCCTCAAAATCTTATCATTAGCTCAAGCGTCATTTGCTAATATCAAAATATCCTACAAATTAATAAATATGTTGATTATCAATGCACATCATATGGATGAGAATCGAGAAAGAGACACCCTACTTCAGTTACGAAAATGATTCACCATTCAGCCTGTATGTTTGATGTATTGCTAGTTATTTGTTTGTTCGAATCTTTGGAATTACAAATAGGATTTAATATTTTTGTTCATGATAGGTATATTCATGAAGAGGGTTATATTATATTATCTACCATGACGCTACAAACAAAACACACACAGTCATATTGTGCCTAAGTATATTTACCTGTAGCATTTCTATTCAAGATTATCCAGCCACCGTTGAGGTTTTCTCCAAAAGTATATGTTTGCATGCCAATCGTGAACCTGGGCTGATAGCAGTTGTAACAATTGTGGTTGTTTTGTACAACATAGGATATAGGGATGAGGTAGTTCGAATCTATTTTGTTTCGATTATTAAAGCTGAATTGCCGCTGAAAAAATATAAATTTGTATACATTAGATACAGAAAAGAAACATTATATTACCTTCAACTCAAAACTAATTCCACGACGACCGGTTAGAAACCAAACATCGTTCCTTCAAACCTCCAGTAGGTGATTATACTGAATTTCCGTAACGTAACACATGTAGTACGAGTACATTAATTCTGTCTATTCTTTTCCACCGGCCATGATCAGCTCCATGTACTCATCATTCACATCACCGCCAAGATCAACATTTACGTACCCCATGTCGGGATTACTCCGGCCATGATAAAGAAATAATAATTAAATTAGCCGTTAGAACATTCACATTGGGATGCATCTCTCCCATCCGTGGGAGAATGTGGTTTGTTCTCCCTTTTAAACCCAAACCAAATCTCATCGTCCAACGAGAACTCATAGTAATTCGAGAAACCTGTTTTTATTAGGCTATTCACTTTGCTTCCACAATGTAAGTTTTGGCCCGAAAAATGGTGGCCCTTTGGAGAGAAGGAGGAAAGAAGGGCAATGCATCTGCATAACACCAATAATGCGGATGTTTATGGGCGTCGATAATCGTCAAAAAGCTTGTCATATCCCCTTATACTGTAAAAAAAAATACCTGTTTCAATTGTATGGCGTTGGGCTGACGATCTCTCAGGACGTGCACATTCACAACAGGATACCCGGGCTGATGGAACCAGGAGTTGAGGACCCGTGACGCAGTCGATCCATTGAAGAACTGGTTCAGACATTCCACAGTATCGTGATCAAAACTGACCATGAAGTCTACTAGTGAAATGAATTTTCCTCTCCTAAAGAATAACAATTAAATATTATAAAACTCTCAGGAATTACTGATTAGATTTTAAATAGAACCATGAAAAAATATCATATAAGATAGATAATTAATAATACCATTTACATTAAGTACTAACAATATATAAAGCTGTAGACTTTGTAGGTTTGTTTGAACGCGCAGGAAGTAATGGGCCGAATTGAATAATTATTTTGTGTTGAATTGGTTTATTGAAGATGACTATAGGCTACATACATTGATGCTACGGCTTTTAGGACCGGCGTTACGCGGCTGAAACCGCGGGGTGATGGCAGTAGAAATATATTATATCTTCGCTTGAGTGGATTATTGTGACTCATGTGTGAACGTTATCGTGCGGCAGACGGCTTTAATAGCTTTCCCTTGTACACATTACAAATATATGTTTAGCCTGTTACCGACCTCATTGAGGCTTTTTATCGCTAAAGGCTGGTCCACGTCTCCAAATTACGATGTCGTCAATGTGAACACAACCTAACGTAGTGATGTCATAATTAATAAGTTGACGCGAATGTTACGCTTTACAATTAAACTACTTTTGAGGATTTATCACGGATTATATATAACTAGTATAGGCTACGTCGAAAGACTAATGTGAAACGGAGACGTGGACCAGCCCTAAGGTAAACTAGTAATTGGAAGACACGATTTTTTTTAAAAAGAAAATAGGGGGAAAACGATAAATCGGAGCCTTTTGGCGACTACCGACGCCCATGAACATCCACATAGTTACTAAGTCGATGCGTTAAAAAAGTTCACGTTACCAGCGAGAAGCAGATACGGCACGGCAAGAACTGTATGTAAGAGGATCAAATAGTAGACAACAATTATTCCATAGACCATAGATCTTAATGCGATCCTAACACAGTTGGGACGATCAAAATTGAACAGAGAATACAAATTGGGATAGGATAGATTTTATTTTTACGCAAGTGTCATGCAAGATAGAAGTACTCCCACGCCGTGTCCCATGTGAAGTGTCTCCATATTGGTGATTGCATATTTTCATTCTTTTTTAAAATAATTTAAAGCAAAAATAAAACGGTGCTTTTCATTACAAAACCAATTTATACTTTTATTACATGAATCATCAAATATTCAGTTATTACAAATAATACGTAAGCCACATACCAACTTTTAAATGCAATACGCTACCTACGTCTTTGTAGGTAATATTAATATTTATCAACAAGATTCTGTCTCGTTGTAACTGCCACCATTTCCGGTCAACACGCCGACACGCCGGCAAGTTATTGTTATTCAAATGTTTACAACAAATAATTATAAAATAAATTGTCACATGTATCTAGGTCGGTTACAAAAATAGAAATTAATAATAATAATAATACATTTATGTTATACTTTTAATTTGCTGGCTTAGTTTAATGGTGAATTATTTTTTTTATAGTACATGGGCAAACAAGTAATCGGTGCCTTTTGAAGTCTACCGGCATCATTGTTGTCACTCAGTTGCGTTGCCCCCCTTTCCTCCTAACATCTAACGGACCTAACATAAAAAAATATTTTGGAAATTACTATTTATTCAAAATCTATTACGCACACTATAACTGCACCCGCAAGTCATAAAAATTGTATTGCACAAAATTCATATCATTTGTTTATACAAAGAAGCATTCAACTTACCGAGAGTTGATATATTTCACCAGAGCACTATGGAACTTGTCTGATCCTATCCAGTTTTCCACCATCCAAAGTAGCGAAGCCGTTTTCATGGTAACCAAGTCTTTGTACCGTGTTGGTATTTCTATGGCCAAAGTTCTGTTGAAGTTTATCAGAGCCGGCGTGCTGTGGTGCCAGTCCATCGACATGGCTTTGTTTTTCATTTTAAGACCGTAGTAAGAAATTTGATTTGTTTGTTTTTCTGTCCTTGGAATTCCGTGGTTATACTGCAAGGAAATAAGAATATTCCATTTTTTTCTATGATGTTCTACTCGTATGATAAGAGGTAGTTCCATGCATTGCAGCCGAATTTTGTCGGCACGACCAGGGAGGTACCTCTCGCTCACATGATATCACTGAAAATTGACATCTTTGCTGACACATTACCATCGGCTCGTGAGTAGCCGTTGGCTCATTGGAGGGGAGGAGAGAGGGAGGGCATAGCAATTGTGCGGACATTTGTCGATCTCGGTAGTCATCGGAAGACTCCCGGCATGCTCGTTTCTTCCCTTATAATTTTAATAAAGAAAAACCACATCAATCACATAGCAACGGAAGAGTTTTATATATACACCTATAGATGATATCCATTGTAATATGTAAATATGTTTTATTGAAAAACATCACAGTAATTATTTAGCTAGCCTGATTAACACAGAAAACGCCCACAGTGTTTATATTAAATACAAGTTGACTGGGAATATGTCGTTTTGCCATATAAACTATTTCTAAGTAATATCACTTCACACTACACAGCACGGATAGTAGCCGATTTTCAGACCCACTGAACGTGTTTATAAATTTTGGTAAGAATCGGTGAAGCCGTTTTCGGAGGAGTAGGGTAACCAACATTGTGGAAAGAGATTTTTTTAATATAAGATTATCGGTATAAAATATGTTTAACCCTTAGCCTAAAAACCTACCTGGGTTAGGAAGTAGTAGGCCAAATAAGTAGCAACGCCTTCCTTAAACCATTCGTCCTTCCATCGTGTGGTTGCCGTTTCACCTGGGCTTCCCAACCAAATTCTGGACAATTGCTGCGTCAGCTCAAACATGATGCGCTCTATTTGCTTAATGCTGGTGTGGTCGTGATGGGAGGCTAATCTGTTGTCCCTAAAAAGAAATATCATCGACTATATTCCCTATTTAAGTCTGTACTCTTTCTATGGTACATTTTTTTATTTTAACAGAAACACAATGAACAACAGTTACAATATAAGCACGGTGTATCCAAAACCGCATACACATCGTCTACGGTCGGCATTCGTTAAGCGATAGAATAATACTGCACCCGTTACGATATCATGAACATGCTTCTATCGCTTCTATCGGTTGTGTTGTTAAAACTTAGGAAAAAGTAAAAGGTTTCCTACTAACTTCTAAGTTAGGCTCTCGAATCTATGCAATATAGTAGGAAATCTATAGACCAGAATATCTGAAAGAGAAACGAAAACCAGTATAGACGTGTAAAATCACGTGGGGAATCCTGGTCCAAGTCATACACCCACATTCTGTTGATTAGGCATTTCGAGATTTTTTAATAAGGTTTTTATAATTAAAAAAACATATTTATAAATTCTAGCTATATAAATATGTTTTTCTAATATGGTTTTATAAGTATAAAACCTTATTTATAAAACCTTATACAATAAAATATCGTTTTACAAGTATAAAACCTTTAAATATCCCAAAGTGAACGCAAAAATAAAAATAGCATTTGGGTAACCTGTGCTTGAAATATAAACGTATTCATAAAATATAAATATCATGAGTTTGTGACAGAGTTAAAACAAAACGCTTGCGACGTGTTGTTTTTAATTTACACGAGTAATATACAGATAAAAATGTAATTAAATGAATATGTAATGCCCTTGACCGTCCACAATACCCACAAGCATACCTATATTCTTTAAGTGTTCATAAAATTACACTTACACTTAAGACGTTATCATAACTAGATACGTGAGATTCAAATGCTATGTGTAAATAGTGTTAGAAACTAAAAAAAAGTCATGCATTTTTATCTATGTTATCATATTTGAATAAATTATAATGGACGCATTTAAGGTTCCGGAGTGGATTACAAACACTATTAAACACTCACACATAACTATGTGTTAAAATAATATACCGATGTTAATCTTTATTTAAACAAGCAAAACGCTTGTTTTGAAGTAAGGTACCTAGACAACCGAGATATAGTCCCTATTTAGGGTTCCTTAGTCAACAATGAACCCGTCTAGTTTCACCCCGACCACCTGTCCGTCCGTCGGCGGCTTAGCCCGAAAACAATTGGTATTGAAAGTTAAATTCTGCATAACTACGTACGTTAACTACGCCGACTGAGTGCTAAAATGAAATATTTATATTTTTTATTGTGCAAGGTACCACCTGATCTTTATGCAAAGTGGGCATGATTTTTTTTGTCCTCACCATATTGTGGTATTATTGAATAGATCTTACAATAGAATTGAGGTGTGGGAAGATTTTTTTCTATTTAGTGCCAAAATTCGAAAGAGTTAAGTGGTTCCCCTCTCTATCAACTAAATTGTTGTTGTTGTTAACTAAATTGTTGTTATTAGAAATTAGAACATCACAACAGTAGTTTCTCTATAAGCTACTTAGTATACCTTAAGTATTACTTTACTTTAATTTTACAAATTTTCTAGTAATAGTGGACCAAATGTATTTTACAGGAACATATATTTTTTTCACCAGGTGGGAAGACGATCTCCGTGCAGTAGTCGGTCCGGGATTGATGCGAGTAGCAGGAGATTATTGATCGTCTTGGCGTTCATTGAGAGAGGCCTCTGTCCAGCAGTGGACTGATAAGGGCCGACGATGATGATGATGATATATTTTTATAGAAGCCTCAAAAATAGTAAATTGTATGGGAAGTCAAATTAAGCGGTTATGTTTGGCTTTTAGTTATAAAAGGAACTGTCGGCCAGTGAACACTTGTATATACGAATGCAGTTAGTATTTATTTCAAAACAACTATTTATAGTATAGAGGGTAAACGAGAATTCGAAAGCCTTCTTATGCCTACCGATGTCCATGAACATCCGCATAATTACTATGCCGACGATTTTCCCTGCATTCCTCCTCCCCTCAAATGGGCCGTCGGCTACTCATAAGCCGTACGATGAAGATGTCCCTTTACGGCATCATAGGAGCAAGCTGTACCTTCCCGGGCGTGCTGGCTCCAATTCCGCTGCATAGCACGACATTGCGTCTTACTATATTGTTACAATTGTCGAAAGCTGCACTTACCCGTTTGTTAGCAAGTTCCAACTTCCAATCTCGTATCCATTAAGAATTGCCGGAACAGATACTATATTTATTGGTCCGTTCACAAGTGGCCTATTGATCATTGCGTACTCATGGATCAAATTTAGAATGGTAGCACCGCCGTTCAATATGGCCGTGTAATCTGGGAGCGAAGAAACTGGAGCCCATATACATAGTGTATCAGTTTTGTCGTCAGATGTTACCTCTCGGTGTCCAAATTGTGAGTGATGAAAGCCAACTTGATAAATACCGATTTGGGGCGATGGCACATATTCTATAACGGTGTAATCGTCCTTTGAACTGAAATAAATAAATTAAATGTAATTTTAAATGGACGTATTGAACAACTGAAGAATGAAATATATAATTTTACCACTTTACTATGGTGAAACTGTGCTGCTATTCTTTGACATTAACATACTTCTTACAGAGATATGCATACAGTAAGTGCATCACGATCCAGAGAAAATCTCAAAAGGACACCCAGGGGAATAATAGTAAAGTAATTTTGTAAAGAGGGTCAAAATATGTCTTCTGCTTTCGTAATTGCTCTCTGTTACGCGTCACGTCTGTTAGAAGATACCTTACACGTACTATACAAAATGTTTAAATATAATCGGAATATTACTAGAGATAAAAATAATTATCATGTTCTATTTTCTTACCATATATTTAATTGTAATAAAAAATAGCGAACTACTTAGTCCAGTCATCACATGCGCAAGTTTATAATAATCATATTAAGCCCTATATGTCTCTCATTTTTGGGCAAAGCAGTCTCTTTTTTTTTAAATTTTCTTTGTCCCTGCTTGTAAATATGTTTATGTAATATTTTACATAGACTATTGAAGGAATTTTAAATTTCGCATTGATCTAGATGACAAACTGTATTATCATAGAAGTACACAATATTGTAAAAAGAATGGATCCCATATTTAGTATTTGACGGGTATAACTAGATAGATGTATTAGATATAAACTGTAGTTCAGTGCATAATATGTTAAGTTACCAGTAGTCTATTTTGATATTCCTATTACATAATTTTTTATACTATATTTAAATATTTATTTTAACGACATTAATTACATATAACATTTCAATGACCTATTACGAAGGTTTAGATCATATCCTAAAATCGTTACGATCCCATTTTGGGTAGTCGTTTAAAGAGCGGAGACATCAAAATTGGTCAAAGTACAAAAAAGGCATTGGAAACGATGAATGAACATTTTGTATGAGTATAATGGTTTTTGTTGTACTTCGACCATGCTCCAGATTTAGAAGTCATTATAAATCAAAATGCAATCACATAACATTCATGGGATCCGTATAAGTTTCCGCCAGACCTAAATGAGTAATTGGTATACTTATACGGTAGGTGCAACCAATTTAGCAGTTTTCTATAGTTATTTATGGGGCTCTCTCGCCGCTTTCTACACGTAGGTTATAATTCTAGGGATTAGAAATCATTGAGTGCTCTTCTTGTGATATGTTGAGGTCGGACCAGATTTGTGGGAATTTCATCATCATCAGACCGTTGGTAGTGAGAGCGATCAATACAATTCATAGTCTGATGTCGAAAAAAGTAGTATTATTTTTAGTAACAGTTATAACATAAATAAACTTCCGAGTATTTTGATGAGTACCGATGCCCACACATACGTATATAGTATACAGACACGTTGCCTTCCTTCTGGCTTACCGTCAATAGGCCACCGCTAACTTACCAACTACACCATACGACACGCGACAGCATAACTGCCACTTTATGGCAGTATCACGTGAGCGAGAGGTACTGTCTTGGTCCATTTCGACTTTTATAGATAAGTATTCTGAGAAGAATTAATAAAATTCAATATTATTATATCAAACTTATTATTTTCTATAACTTTTCAGAAAGTAGTAGTCACATGACCCCACCATGGTCCAAGCCTTGTCTTGTCTTGGCTTAGTAGCTGGGGAAGCTAATTTAACCGAGGGGAATCTTTGTACCTCTCTTATAAGAAGAGGGGGCTAAAGATAAGGAGGAGAAATCGCTCTCGGTACCCCTCTTATAAGAAGAGGGGATCAAAGAGGAACAGGAGGTGACGCTTTTGCGCACGGGGCAAGGGGCGAGGATGGGAACCTCATCCCATTGCACTGTCCCGAAGTCGGTGGGGTTGTCCTATATTGCGTGGCAACCCCATCTCTGGAGGTGGAGTTGGTCCCTTAGGGGGCTGACAAGCCGTCGAGGTGCCCTGATAATTTGTCGTTCCGGGGCACCTCACCAAGGGCGTGGCTGATGGCACTCGCGGTGTTTTTTGTGGGTATTCGGCACTATCTTGTGCCGCGAGTCACATACAACAGTGGACCCCACCCAGGGTCAGCGAAGGCGCGTAAATGCGTTTCCAGACGTCAACAAAAAAAGGTCACATGACGGCATTTTCATATCGGGATGGATTTGGCCGGCACGACCGGAAGGATACCTTTCGCGTATTTTAAATGGCTACGCGTTTCGCGCCGCTTGCGAATGACCGGCGGCCCTGTGGCCAATAGGGTAAACGAGGGCCACATATCTGCATAACTATTAATCTAGAGGAAGCTAATGGCCGTCACTCGTATATCTATGTTAAACAAAAATTTAAATTGATAAGTCAACTAAATATACATTTCTTCCGAATGAATCTTAGCATACGTAATATAAAATAAATAATGTGTTTTTGCATCAACGCTGGCAAATGGCCAAGCCCTCACCTGGCGACGGTATTAAGCGTCTCTTGCGAACCGTGAGAAATTGTGTCATTTGTTGTCTTTGATTCTCGTATTAATTTATCAAGCGTACCTCATCATCATCATTATCAGCCAAGAAGTGAAATTGGTCTGTAATTTTGAGGAAGTGACTTGTTACCCTTCTTAAGAAAGAAAACAACGTCACTTCCAAGCCATGCCTTGTGAGGTACGCCCCGCTTAAGGACGAAATTAAAAATTTCTTTTAGCAGGTTCGTCTCCTGCTCTAAGAAACTCGACTCTAATTCCGTCCCTTCCCGTTTTCCCCTTTTAGCTGCGCACGAGCCCGACTAGTCTCACTCAAGCTGACGTTGCTCAAGCGTATCTACGCTTGGTCAATTAACACATGTTACTTAACGTCTCAATACTACACATAGAAACGATCCAATACTTTTTTGCTTAATATTCGTTTATTAATTAAATAATCAATGAATTTTTTTCAAATACTATTTCTGACAGTGATGACATGAGGCATAACTTTTACATAATCACAATAAGGTAACCATTATACCTGTGATGTTTCTGTTCCTTGGCGATGACTAGGGTTGTGTTGGAATATTGCACGCCCGGCTGAGCCGGACTGACGTAGACCTTGAACTTGAATACAGATTCGAATCTTGTATTATCGAAGCATGGGAAGAAATATTTCGCTTTGTTCGGCGAAAGGCGAGTCGTGATGAGATATCTGGAAGGAGAGATGATTAAGTATTAAAGCTATATAAGAAGTAACCTTTTAAGATGTATTTGTTATAATTGGTGTCCGCAGACGTCGATATCCGTTTCATTAGAAACGGATCCCACCAGTGTCCACTGATATCAATATAAAGTTTCTAACATTGGAAAGCATATTTCCATCCACATACACATATGTTCGTGGCAATAAGAGATTGAATAAAATTATGGTAGCCACCGATTTCAACTTGTTGCAAGCATCTTAAGTCTCATTTTCATTTATTTATGACGCCGGGCGCTTACAGTGAATTAGCTCATGGCAGATAAACGTGCGTCTCTTTAGATATTCCTACATCTAGATGATATAATCAGAGTAAGGACACGAACGGAGGTCCATAGGTACTACTCGCTTACATAACACCGCAGCAAAGTCACAGACTTGACGTCACGTTCCATGAGGTTTCCCATTGGAAAGAATTAAAGAAGAAGAACAACACTTTTGAACTACGATTACGTGGATGTCTATGAGCTTCGATAGTCACCATAATGCTCAGATTGCTTGTATGCCGCCCTTATATTATAAAAGGAAGAGTCAGGTATTCACAATGTCGCCTTCATTTTTCGGTATATCATAACAAAATATAACTGATTATACCAAACACGAGCCAGCTTATATCTGCGTAAATAATTGTACTATTGTACATGTCTTTTATATTGTCTATACTAATATAAAGAGAAAACATTTGATCGATTGTATGTTTGTTTCTTTACATTGAATAGGCTCCGCAACTACTGGATTTTATAAAATGCTTTTACAATTAGATTCCCATATTTTTGTAATGAACATAAGCCATATAACATTTTCTAATTCATCATTATGGAACTTCAGTAATGCAACAAAACGGACGAAAAAATATCAAAGTAAATTCTTATTTCGCTGCAGAAATTATTGACAATTAGCTGACCCGGCAGACTGTTCTGTCATAAATTTAATTTCTTTTAATTAACATGACATTAAATCTTGATGAAAGTAGTATAATATTTATAAAAATATCAATAAATTAATAGATTTAAAAATGTATATCAATGAGTTTATTTATCAATTGTTTTTTGTCTCGCGGAAATGTATTTTAATATTTAATATGTATATTAAATACGCATTGCTACTGAACCTGGGTGAGATCCGATGGGTGTGCGGGACTCTCATATTATTACCCTAATAGGTACCCATTTCTTTTTCCGCCCCGCGTTTGCCATCAGCCGGATCTGTCAGCAACATGGCACCTCGACAGAGAGTGGTTCCTAATCCTCCTTCTACCACTCAGAGACGAGCAATTCGGTTTCCGACCCAACCACGGTACCACTCACCAACTGGTCAGGGTCACCCATTTGATCGCAGTGGCTAGAAACAAGTAAGAAGCTGTTGCCGCCGTATTCCTCGACATGCAAAAAGCATTCGACTCCATATGGCATAACGGGTTAATATACAAATTAATCCAAAGCAATGTGCCTAAACCTCTCATAAAAGTGATTGCGTCATTTCTCTCAGACAGGACATTCCAGGTGAGAGTGGAGGGGTCTTGTCCGAGAGGAAATGTATTCGTATAGGTGTACCACAAGGGAGCTGTCTCTCGCCAGCCCTCTACAACTTTTACGCCGGGGACGTGTCTGTTTCCCCCGGAGTGACCGCCGCGCTCTACGCGGACGACACCGCCTTCTTGGCCGCGTCTCTTAACTCTAGGCACGCGGCCAAAAAACTACAGAGAACCCTCGATCTCCTACCGGAGTGGCTCCAGAAATGGCGGCTGGCGATGAATCCATCTAGAACACAAGCGATTACCTTTCCCAGACATCGCACCGCACCAGGTGCGCTCATGGTACAGGGCGTCGCGATTCCATGGCACAGGACAGCCAACTACTTGGGAGTCGTGCTAGACCCCGGACTCTCTATGGCTCGTCAGGCCAAAACCGCCATCAGAAAGGCCTGATCAGCCACCAGGCTGACGCCGCTTCTGCGGGCGAGTGCCATCCCACTAGAAATGAGGATAGCACTCTACAACACTCACATAAGATCGAGGCTAACATACGCGACTCCTGCCTGGCATCACTTGCTGAGCGATACGAGCAAGCGGAAGCTCCGTGTCGTTCAGAACAAGGTGTTTCGGTAACTGGTCAAGGCTCCAAGGTTCGTGAGGAACCAAACTATACTCAGGGACCTGCGCGTCGAGCCCCTTGATGACTTTGTCGGCAGGATGTCGAACAACCTGTTCGAAAAGGCGGACGCGTCGTAGCACGAGACTCTCAGGGGTCTCGCGCCCTGGCACGCCCGCCCCCCGGACAAATATAGCCTGCCGAGGAAGGGGGACGGATAACCAGTTTCCGTATACCCCCCACACAGGCTATAAAAAAATACTACTAATCCATATGATTTCATTTTCACAGGTTATATATACACTTCTCCCTCTCGCTGGACGCTGCAGACGGACATCGCAGCCACCACACGGGCGGTGCCGAGTGGGACGTGACAACCCCGTTGCCACGCTCCCGCAAGGATACGGCCCGCCGCTTCTCCCGTGACACCAACTTCACGGCCAGGGCCCTTCTTTTCTTTTCTCGTGTCTTTCTCTTATATTTTCTTCTGTTTGTCGCGTTTGACTTTTGACCTTTGCTTTTCCATCAATACACCGTATCATAAACACGGCGTGCGAACCGGTGCCTGTCCATAGGGTCATCACAGGAGTGGATTCATACACGTTTCCCAGTTCGCTCTGGGACCTGTGAGAGTGCCCCGACAGATGGATAGACGTCGATCGTACAAAGATACCAATAGTCCAGGCACATAAACATATGTGCATACGCACTCAGAGGTTAACATGACCTCGCATTAACCACAGCCTCGTATTGACGAGGCTCGAACAACACATTTCCAGTAGGGAGCTTAGCTCCGGTCTGGACTCCCCTCGACCCGGCAACGGGAAGAGTTCGAAGACGTGCTAAGAGAGTGGTTCTTGTTCATCCGTACTGTAACAATGATCGGGATTTTTCGTAAGTATTTTTGTAGATTTATATATTCTCTACGATAGCCTGATGGATGTTAACGTACGATGTTCCCATTTATCACACGAGTGACACGTTAAAATATTTTTTAAACTGATAGTTCAAAATATATTTTGTATTTTTCAATGAAAAGTTCAGTATATAGTAAGTGAGACATAGTATCTTAACTAAAAACATTAAGCAGAAGAATATGTTGGTTTGTACGCGCGAATCACAGGAACTAATTCAAAAATTCTTTTGCTTCGACTAATAGGCTCGGAGCTACCAATATGAAACCGCTCGTTGACTCTAGTAAAATATGTTTTAATACATTAGTAAAATACATGTCATGTATTACTGAACGCGTATCTGGAAAATCATGCACAAGATAATAATTTTGAGCTCATGGTGCAAAATACAACGCTTAAATGTTGTTATATATAGATATGCATTAGAATGCAGAGTTGGCAGAATAATATTAAAATAGTTTAAAAATTTATGTTGTTTTTATTTCAAATTAGAAAATTCTTTCACAGATGGGTTACTTTTTATAGAATAGGGGGCTAACGAGAAATCGCAGCCTTTTAACGACTACCGACGCCCATGAACGTCCACAAAATTACAACGCCGAGTCGTTTCCCTCCTTCCCACTCCCAATGTTTTTTTAACTTAATAGTTAAAAAGCATTAAATTAAAAAAGGAAAAAACTGCTTAAAACATATTTTAATATATCCAATGTTTCTCTCGTTACCAAGACGAATTAATAATAATCCCGTTCTAGACGAATACTGGCTACAGGGGGCATCTCTATTGAGAAGAGGCATTGGCGTGGAACATATCATAGACTATAGTGTAGAAGTATTTGCGCAGACACCATATTCCGTCATTATCCTATTCCAATGGCACGGATAACCGCGTGTCGTTTATCGGGCGCAGGACCGACGGCTTGACGTGCTGTCCGAGGCACGGGGGTGCAACAGCGCCAACTTCCTAACACTGGACGGTTATTAGAACTTGAGAAATCTTTTTAATTTGACAATCACTTTTTGTATGGTCTGAAACGGAAATCGAACCTGAACTGAACTCTGTGGCTGAACATGCTTACTAATAGACCACGAGGCAATTAACGAATAAAACGTCCGTAGAACTAGAAACAGAAATGGACATATGTACAGACACACTAAAAATATTACCCTCCTTCTGACGCAGTCGGTGTAAAAAAGAGGCTCTTATTGATGTCTTAATAAACCGCGATAAAATCCGTAAAAGTAGTTTTATTGTAGGGTGGCACTTCTTATCAAAACTCAAATAGGAGACGAGAGATGCAATACATCCTGTGCAATATGTATTTTATAAATCCATTTTTTTATATTTGTAACAAAGAAACACGATGATTTGTATGTAAAATATGTTAATATTTACAAATAATTTCCTTATTTACTCGTGATAAATAAATAGAAGCATAACACAGTAAAATTTTCGTTATTTTTGTGTATCCTTGAAGCATCCGCTTTACTGAAGTTATCTTGTCGTTACGGAAACCCGTTCTAGTCAGTCAATTGTAAATATTAATTTAATATTAAATTAAATTAAGTAGCAAGGCAATTGTAATTCCGTCTTAGTGGAGGGCCTGGCGATATATAGTTTTGTACGAGGAGTATTATCTCGACACAATTCTGGAGGTACTGTGCCGTTTTAGGTATGAATTTATTTATTTTAGATATTTTTCGTGTGATATCTGAATTTCAATTAGTTTATTCGAAGTAGATGGAAGAAGGACAACGTATTTGTATGGCCTTTATTCGGATAGTTATGTGGCACTGAAAGGCTGTTCGTAGAGAATTTCCTTTGAAATGACAAATACCATTTTGTTCTTATTATGATTTTATTTACGCATCACTTAAGTAAATTTTAAGAAATGAAAATGAAAACGATTGTGATGCTACCCCTACACGATGTCGACATGTTTTACACGCGATAACTATAATTAACATAACACATCTAAACATGGACGCGAAATTTAGTGCAGAGAGTGACGTCAGAAATTATGGAAAGATTTTCGTTACGAATTACGTCACCATCTTGATCCATCACTTCCAAGATAGTAATTTACTTTGTACTACTAAATTTTGTTTTCTTCTCTCTTTTTATAGTACAGGAGGACAAACCAGTAATAGGACAGCCTTTTACGACTACCGACGCCCATACTACCGACATCAGCATGAGTAATAGGTGATGCGTTGTCCCTATTTTCAACTATGCCATCAGCTACTGTTATTTCAAATAGCTCATATTTTTTAAAATTAAATTAAGAAAATAAGCCAGTCGGAGCCTTTTCATACTAAACCAACGCCCATACGTATATAGGTAAGACCTTCAGAGTATATGATTAATCTACTGCTACTTATGACACCGTCAAATTAATTTGTTAACGGAAATAACAATGTTATGTCACGTAATGGAATTAAAAAATAATTAAAATACAATCTAGAACTTTAAATAGCAATGAATGTGTATGAACAAGCGCAAGGCCAAAATTTAAGAAATGTATATTTCAATTATATACATACCACAGAGCTTGAAGACAAAAGTCTTCAATCAATGCGTTCTCCCCGTGATGACCTACGGGGCCGAGACATGGCCTTTTAACTTTGGACTGGTTCGCAAGTTTGCGGGAGCTGTTGAGCTACTGAACGTGCTATATTGGGTGTTTCTCTGTCCGACAGAATTCGTAACGAAGTCATAAGGCAAACAACTAAAGTATCCGATAACACGCGGCGAAAAAGCTTGCTGAACTGGCAATGGGCTGGTCACATACTCAGAAGTACAGATGGCAGATGGACAAGTAAGGTTCTAGAGTGGAGGCCTTGTTTAGGAAAAAGAAGTCTTGGTTGACCGTTCAGCAGGTGGAAAGACGATCTACGTGCAGTAGCCGGTCTGGGATGGATGCGAGTAGCAGGAGATCGGTCGTCTTGGCGTTCGTTGAAAGAGACCTAGGTCCAGCAGTGGACTGATAAGGGCTGATAATTTTGATGATGATGATGTTTAAATATATACATAAAAACTCAAGACCATCCTGACGGAATGTACTACGAATTTTGTTTTAGGTACGTCTTACGTACGTAGTTAGGCATTAAGCTAATATCTAGCGCCCTGTTGCTGACATATCCAGTGCTTCTTAGTTTAGGCGAGCGATGACACCCGCGGGAAACTTAGTGGTATTCGGTTCATTCGCGAGTCCCACACGCCCTTTGGATATCACCCAGTATCGGTGAGAGTGCGTAAATGTATTTCCCCGCGAAACCAAAAAAAAAAAATCGGTCACTCCTTCACTCATGTAAAATCTCTACTAAGAAGGTAAATCATTCGTTCAGTTCTGTATAAAACGTAAGTCTATGTTATTCCAAGTTGTAATATACACATGTGTGTATAAGTAACAAATATATTTATAAACTGTCTCATTTATAGTGTAGGTTGTAAGTAGAATATATACAGTTTAAGCAGGAATTTGGAATATTTTTAATGTGTGTTTTTGTAGCATTACCTCGTACGTATGACTCGTATAATGACCGTATCACTCCAATTTCACGCGGCGGGTGAAAGATGAAATCAAGAAAGATGCGTATTTTCGTGGTTGTACGGATATTATGAATAAAATCCATAAATCATTTGGTCATAACATATGTAACGAGAAAAATATTTTATGTTTAACCTGAAGATATAACATGAATATTTTGATTCGGCCTTACGTTAGGGACCGTTTACTTTGTATAATGAATCATAAATCTTTGCTGGCTCACGCACCGCTGAACATGCGAAAATGACTTCGTAATTGGACTTGAGTTATCCTCCTCGGTGTGAAGTATGGGATCGGCTAAGTGTATTTGTTGTAGATAAATGTTCAGTTACAGATGGCATCGCTCATATATCAACAACATCTAAGAATGTGGGTATGGGTGAACACACTCTACTGGAACTTACACTAGTTTTCTTTTAATTACGAGATGAAACGCGCTTGCGCACCATAAATGTGGGGCTCGTCGCACGTGGTTGTGAATACCTCCTGAAAAAACCGCGAGAGCCATCACTTTGTTAAGGAGTCCCAGAACTAAAAATCTTCAGGGTATTTCAAAGGCTAATCAATCCCCTAAAGAACGGACACACCTCTACAACACGCCAAGACAACCCTACCAACATCGGGACTGTGTGAAGTTCCCAAGTTCCATCGCCGATCTGTGCTCAAAGGTGTGCCACCTTCTCCGGTACTTCTCCTTCGTTTATGTCCCCTTTGCTAATAACAGGGGTATAAAGAGCAGCCCTCTCTCTGATTATTTTCTTTTTCGCTGCAGAATGCGTTCAGGCATGCCCTCTGGCTGGGGAGAACCGGTGGGGGGGGGGGTTCGACAACCGATTAACGGCTTCCCCTACCCAATAAACTACACTGAAGGAGCAGAGGATAGCGGTGGCATAAGACCACGACTCCTCAAGCAGGTGCTCTCTTAGCCGCTCTGCCTCTCTCTTGCCTCGCATAACGATTTTCGAAAAACAATCGGCTTTCTCGCTACAGAGAATGGCACGAAGTAATGGTGTCAGTGGAAGATCTCTTCCTATAACCTCCTCCTCCTCCCCTTAAAGGCCTCCCGTTAAAGGTGGCAGGATGTTGTTAATTCCATCTGTACTATCTCACACAGGTAACGTCTAAAGCAGCCGTGCCCCATCAAAACCTGTGTAAAGTGGAATCAAAGTTCTCTAAC
The DNA here is from genome assembly GCA_017140195.1 of Eumaeus atala. Taxonomy (NCBI): domain Eukaryota; kingdom Metazoa; phylum Arthropoda; class Insecta; order Lepidoptera; family Lycaenidae; genus Eumaeus; species Eumaeus atala. The sequence goes on from JAFELO010001812.1 coordinate 42,364, forward strand.
TGAACGCTCTATGCAAGCCACGAAAACGGAATGAATTGCTGTAAGCAGCTGTCACGCGGTGCCTCCAGCCTCTCTGCCCACTGTCGCATGGAGTTCTCCCGGCCAACCCTCTTCCTGCTCCGCATCTCTTCAAGCACTGGATTTCTACCCTCTTCCTTCCGAATCGCTATGCACTGCGAATATTCTGCCAACAGGTACTCAGTATCCTGGGGTACACCCTAGCATACTGAGTACCTTGGCACTCCCGGTGGTTTATGTGGGTATTCGGCACTATAATGTGCCGCGAGTGCCACCCACCACTGCGCCCCACCCAGGGCCAGTGAAGGCGCGTAAATGCGTTTCCCCGCATAAACAAAAAAGAAATTGTAGAGCTTATTAAACTTGAGTCTCCATAAAGAAAACTATATTATACTAAAACTTAGGTATTTTTTGTATAAAGTTGCTGTTTTCTTTTTTACTCAGATTTGAAGTATGATAAGCTCACACTTAATTTTATAAATCATATATACTCAATACTTGTCATCAGACGATGAAATGAGTATCAACTCATTCACGTAAAAACTATTATGATTTACAAAAATAAATAATACCCCGAAAAACCTGGTCACCTTAACGCTATGTTACTATCAACTACTAGGTATATCCAAGTATCGACAAAAATCAATTGGAATTTTCAGCAGGCGATTTTTGTATTGTTATCAAAGATTTAAAAGCGGTACACACTACACACTATCACTAGGCAGTGTTTTACAGACGAATAGGCAAAAGTATCGGCATATTGTCAGCACCATTAATAAGCAATATATGTATTTTAAATCAATGAATTTGTGGAAATAGTATAAACAGTATATTTTTTATTTAAGTTATATTGGAAAAAAAAAGAAAAAGAAAATAATAGTTAACATATTTTATGACATACTAATAATTTTGCAATAGGGTATGCGACATATTTAAATAAGTGACAAAAACACGTTAATTATTTTGTATAATAAGATCTAATGTTTTATATAAGAGACAAAAGGGCAGAATTAGCAACCTCTGGTTGAGCGGATTTGAGCGACCGTCACCAAAAGAAATGAACAGTATAAGGAAAGAAAGGTATGGAGAGAAAAAAAGTTTCCCCATCAATTTAAACTCCATTTATATTTAAGCAATTGTCTATATAAAATAATAAAATGATTGACTCCATGAAACACAAAAAACATAAAAAAATATTTGGTTTCTAGAACATAATATACAATTGTATGATAGTTGCGAAGAATATAACAAGTAATTCTATAAAAACAAATCGTTTTAAGTAACTTTACTATAAAAGGTAGGAAGGTCAGGTGAACGTGGGATTAGCGTGGCGCACAATTTAAATAACGTGGGTGTTCTACATAAAGGTTATTTATTCTATTTTATGAGTACAATAAAACGAATTAAACTCACGATAACGTAGTTTAAAATAAAGGGATTTGTAACGTACACATATAATATTAGTGCTGCGTATTCATTCGAATTAAGACACATCGTCTGGTAAAAATTGAATACATTCATCATTCATCACCATTATCAGCCCTTATTGGACCACTGCTAGACATAAGCCACTTTCAATGATCTCTAAGACTCGTCGATGTCCTGCTACTAGCATCCATCCCCGACCTGCTACTCGACGGAGATCGTCTTACCACCTATTTTCAAGTGAATTGCACTGTGAGCTAAATATTCACTTTGTATGCTTAATTTAGAGTAAAAACCATTTGAGAGATTCTAAATAAAGTTTTAAATTTTTAAATTTATTTTATTTTTATTTTCTCGCCAACCAGCGTGTTTCTGTATACAAGGATGTTATGATACCTTCTGAACGAAAAAAAACATGTCCATTTAATACTTGACTAATTACAGGAAACGACCATAAAATGGGCTAAATAGTTATTAAATCAAGCAAATAGCCTGTAGGTGTATGGAGTTATATGATAATAATAATAATAAAACCTTTTTTAAGTAGGTAACTTACTGCGATTTCCCATTCTCTTCATATTGAGTTACAAAAATCCCTTCAGATTTTGAAGTCACTTCTTTCCTGAACGCAATTTGTATAAAATACTGGGTCCGTGAAACACTGTATTGTTTCAACGGTTCACGTAAATAAATATATAGTTTACCGCCTTTACTATTGATTTCAAAAGGTCTAAAGTGGTTCACTAGATCCACACTTCCTTCCAACACTTTTATTGAACCATCCTTTATTTCTAAGTCTTTAGCGTCTAATTCTATTAAATTCACATTGGGAGCATTCGCTATAATGGTTATTAGAATGTTACAATCGTAATAGGAAATGCCCTCTTTAAGAATATGGGGAAATAAAGTTAACTCATATTGCACTGGGTACACAGTATAATTAAGGCACTCTTCGTCTATAAAGTACGCATTGGTTGTTGAAGTCAAGAATAAAATTCCCAAAATTATCATTTTTAAATTTCGATCACTTTTACTCTAATAAATGTTGAGACTTAGTTCTATATACGAAACTTTTTTATATTCGAAATTCAAATATTTCCCGCGTTGGCGTTGTACGTTTTAAAACGTCCATTCGCGTTGCGAGCACTATTGCGATTCTACGATACTGACGCTTAGCGTCGTATTGGCGTCGCGCCGTCGCGCCGCTCGGTAAACCAAATAAGATTGAACCCTTATTTATTTATTTTTATCAAATAAATCGTAGTACTATTTTAATATTATGGATCAACCGCTTTTGGTTAGAAAGTGTTTATTTTTGGGCAAGCGATTGATTTAAATGTAATTTCCGGAACACAAAAATGTGTTTAAGCAAGTAAGTTTTTATCGTTCTGGCTAAGCTAACTGATACAGCTTATGTATTACAATAAAACTACTTATAGGGATTCTATCGGTGTTTATTGAATTATTTAACTAGCCCAATATTTCAGAAGCTTTGCAGTAAATATGGTCATAGGTGGACTGAAACGAGTGATGGCGTGATGTCACAAATTATTAAAAGTACCCGAAAAATTATAATTAATTAGTTGTTTCGATTAACGGAAACAATAACTTTACTTTTTGATTTGGGAAACACCCAGCCTTCTCTATTGAAATTCGGATGTTTTCTAATTTCAATAGCCTCACGGATCATCCTTGGAAGGAATCGGTATTCCCTAATGAGGATTTGCGCTTTATCAAATCTAATGTAATGGCAGGGGTCAACTTCGGACTTATTTACTTAGTTGTGGTTACCTAAACTCCGCAGTAGTCTTTTTGACAACCAAATAAGAAAATATCCAATGAAAAAAAAAAGAAACACATCAATGATCTTTGCACATCATTTATTTGAACACAATAATATAAAAGTATAATTTTACGTTAATTAAATATAAATTGTAATGATAACTTTAACGTATATTTTGAATACAATATTTAATATTTAACACTTTATTAAAATAGGTTGGTATGAGAATATATTTGCAAAATATTGATATACTAACCTATTTTAATAAAGGAACATTATATATGTTATATTCACATAATTGTAGTGGAATTTGATCTCTTACACAGCATTCTTGTGTGCGCAATATGTTGTCATAAATTTTAAAAACCTATTCTATAAAATACGTATAATTCTATAAAGCTATCATAAATAGCACTATCTCTTAACTATAATTTCATATGTTTTCCGTCGGCTGGCTCGAATTCTATACAGAAATGTTACAATGTACGTATAATGCGATAAAAGAAATTGAGAATGTAGTAATAACATCTCTAAACATCTGTAAATAAAAATTATTTTGAATATGAGAATATACAATGCCTATTTATATTGTGTGTGTTTTGGATACATTGTTACGCATACATATATATGTAAATAAATAAATTTAGGTAAACCTCTCTTTGATCATCTCTTATATCACACAAATACGTAGATTGATATTTTGTATATGTGCAGCGGGAGAAACACAGATACAAAAGCTTTCCGAGTGTGCTGAATAAAATATTATACGTAAGCTATCTTATATATCTATTGGTGTCAGTACTTAACTTTTCGGGCTAATATTATTAAGTACTGTCCTACTTACTAGTCTAATTATACACTTTAAAATACTTTTAAAAAATCTACTAAGTATTACATAGGTTAACTATCAAGTTAAAAATTGAATTATATACAAAATTTTTGCTTAACATTAAACAACACATACTTAAAGTAATATTTATTTTTTGCATCAATAATTTACACATTTTTGACTCCATATGGGCGTTTGATAGTTGATAAAAATATATACTATCTAACATGGTATTTGATTTACAGAAATACCATATAATATAGTATCAAATCATTGAACCTCTCCTACCCTATTTCACATTTCTAATGGTGAGGTCGTGAATCCTCTCAAGATTTGGGCCAAATATGTGTCAATAACAATGAGCTATAATTTATAAAGTATTTGGTAAACTTAAACAATAATTCACACATTCGCTCCGTACACTGTTGAACTTAACGTTCAGGCAAGGGAACAATAATGTAATCTCTACCTAACTGATGTATAGCACTTTATATATATTGTAATAAAAAAATACACGCTAAACTAACACTGGCAAACTTTCTCTTAACATTGCTATTACATTGTAAAAAATTACATTCAATTTCATTCATTGATTGTAAAAATAAGCATACAGAGAACTAGTGAAATAGAAGAAGTTATGAGATTGCCGGTATTTCTTAAGGTGCTCTTGATGAAAGCCTCATGTTTGTCGGCCCAATACTTGGCCGCTTTGGCCTTCTCTAAGGCACTCCTAGCGCTAGTTAATGCTTGTTCGCTGCATTCCGCGCAGGATGACAGCCATGCCTCAAACTGTAACAAAATATGTGTTAGGAAAAGACTTTTGTCCTCTTCTGTTATTGAATATTTTACATAATGAATTGTGTAGTGAAACAACAACAATAAGGTGTTGTCAGACACCTTGGCCCAAGGTAATTGAATCAAGGGGCTGCTCTTTATGCCTCGCAGAGTGTTGAACTTTATAAGAAGAGATGGGAAGAGTAGAGCTGTGTGAATTAAATTCTCATGAAAAAAAAAATTGTGATAATCACAATGATAAGCTACCGCATTTATAAAAATTTTTTTTTGTGAATCTAACGCCCATAAACATCTGCATAAATTAGGAACGCAAATGTTTACAAAGCTGTCTTGTGTGAGCGAAAAGGAATTATCAGGCTGTGGCTGCCTGACATAACTGTAATGCAGGATTTTCACCTCATTAGGTCGAAGGATGATTATGTTATAAAGTAATTATATACTCACATTGATCTGTGTCGCTTGCGATCGAGGCACCGTCACGCGCCGTTATCGAACAGAAACGTTCCACGATATTGAACAGTTTATCGGATTGGGGGACCCGTAATAGGCTAACATTTTCCGCAGCCAAGTCCCAGACTATGATGGTTAAGGGTCGTTTTAAAAGCGGACCGACTATTAGGATGAATGGTGCCTCGATCGTGAGTGTATCTGTGACCAAGGTGCTTGTGGTACACATATACGATACTAGATCCTTTGCGCTGCATGCGGTATGATGGGCGAGAAGGCCGCCAGCTTTTCCGGGAAGGTCTCACCTGTCTCTACCTCCTCGTCTCTGCATATGAGGCAGCGCTTTGGTGTCGACGCTTTCACTTGTATGTTATACGTAGTGCATTATTACGCCAAATACCAGCTTTAATTTTATTGACGAAGGCCTAAGGGTCATGCAGCAGTGTGGCGCTATTATAAGGCGTATTAGAAGTATTAGAAGGCGTTCTGCCTGCCGATCTGGAGGTTCTTCAAGCGGGACGCGTGCAGAAGGAGTGTGTGGGGCTCAGGGACAAGGAGCGTAAGAAAAATAAAAAAGGCTATCGCGGACGACGTCATCTCCACTTGGCAGTCACGCTGGGCCGCGTGCGCCGGCGGGAGGGAGCTGTACTGCTTCTTTACAGAAGTTGCAACGCGTCTGGCATATCAATGGGCGGAACCTGAGTACGTTATTTAACAGATAACTAACAGGGCACGGGTGCTTTAGAGGTCGCATGCACAGGATGGTGCTATGTGACCTGCCATCATGTCCTTGCGGTCACGAAGCTGAAACCAGAGACCATGTAATGTGGGAATGTGACTTCTACAAAAGCGAGCAAAACATCATTTTGGACGGCATTGGACGGAAGACAGTGGGCCCAGTCTATCATCAGGACTTGGTCGCAACGGAACAGAGATTTAGGAAATTGAAGACATTTGCGCGTACATGACACGCGAAGAGAAAGGATAGGTAACGACATAGCTGCATCGAGATAATAACGACTGACGAGGCCGATGACAACTTCTAGCTTTGTGGTGTCAGACCCCAGAAAAGGGATAGTGAAATAACGAGAGGGCACTTAAATAATGTGTGAGTCAAGAATTTCACGTTGGGGAACAGAGCCGGTAAGCAAACCCTCCACCATTTCCCATGATTCGCTCCGTATACCGAGAGGTGGGTAGGAGCATGGATGGAGGTAAGTGATTCTTGTCGTGTCACTCAGTGAGTTGTTGTATGGATAAGCTAAAGAAAATCTTCTTGTACATAAAAAATCACCAAATGTATGTGATTTTTTCTCAAGATGTAATAAAACGATTTTCATGTCGTTTTCTCCCTTGTTTAGAGAATTTCTCAAGAAAGCTTTGGTGTGTGGGTTGCTAGTAAGTACTTAATTCATAGTATCATCATTCATCATGCTGCAAAAAATATCCTATTCGTTTCACTTTAAACTCCACTACTAATATTTCATCTTTATTATCTGTTACTCTCGGTGACACATATTTTGGGACAGTATTCTAGAATTTGATCTTTAAAAGAATTACCTTGATAACAATCATAGCGCAATGTAGGTCATGATCGATGCGCAAAAATGTATTTTCGTCTCCTTGCGAACATGAGTCTACTTCACTGAAATAGCTTTTAGGAGAATTGAATTAAGAATAGCTTCGAATTATTTACACTGGATTATATTTAATTCAAGATAAATTATTACATTCAGAAACATTTTAAAGGGGAAAATACAATAAGTTTCTTGCGATTTGTCTAAACCTTGAAAATGGAAAAAGTGTGCGTTTTACAAAAGGTGGTGAAATTATGATTCGAACTCGCGCCGTGGGTTTTCATACCAATGTGCAATGAGTGGGATGACAAGTTTTCGAAGTTTGTAATACTATTTTCTGCTATGTAGCTTATAATTACCTAGTTACGGTTTCTACCAAGGCAAAAACCTACTAGTTATATTCTTACGTAATCTGACATTTGGTCTCTTAGTCTTGGAGAGGAACTCCTTAGGGTCGAACAAATAGATAACAAAATAATCCTACTGGATTTCAATTTAAGAAGTAAGAGTTAATATGAATCACAGAACCCGAAAAGCTAGGTAACTCGGTCGTCCCCACCATGGTTCAAGCCTTGTCGTGGCGGTGGGGCTCAGTAGCCTGGGGTTATCCGTGACATCTTGGGCGAAGCCAATTGAACCGAGGAGGTGGCGGCTCTTAGTACCCCTCCTATAAGAAGAGGGGACAAAAGAGCAAAAAGTGGCGGCGCTTATGCGCACGGGGCAAGGGGCGAGGATGGGAACCTCACTACATTGCACTGTCCCAAAGTCGGTGGGGTTGTCCTGTGGTGTGGGACAACCCCATCTGTGGAGGTGGCGTCGGTCTCTTCGGGGGCTGACTAGCCGTCGAGGTGCCCTGATGATTTGTTATTCCGGGGCACCTCATCAAAGGCGGCACTGGTGGCACTCGCTCGGTGGTTTTCGTGGGTATTCGGCACTATATAATACCGCGAGCCCCACACACCACTGGACCCCACCCAGGGCCAGTGAAGGCGCGTAAATGTGTTTTCCCGCGTCAACAAAAAAAAAAGATAACTCGGTCGTGCGGCCGAATTAGAAGGGATACCGTCATTATTCGAATCAAGCTTCATTAGTTACGTCGCTAATTACTTCGTCATTGTGACCCAAATGACCGTCCTTCAAACAGCACTCCGCACCGAGCACACAATCGTTAACACTGCTTTGTTTGGAAAACTTTTGATGTTAATGATGGTCATTTGAAAGCTTGTTATGTAGGTAGTTGACAATGGATCTGCCGCTTACGTCAGTGCACTGCTAGGCGATTGTACCTAGCAAAAACAGTTAACATCTATATATAAATCTGAATGAGTGACTGACAGACATTGCTCAGCCAAAACTGCTGTACCGAGAAGCTTGAAATTCGACACAGAAGACCCTTTCATTGCAAAGAAACATGCAAAAGAACATTAAAAAAGGACTCTTAGAAGTTCAACACCTAAAGTGGAAATAGGGTGATGAAATATATTTATGATATGGAATTTTACCTTGTTACGCGGGCGAAACCGCAGGGCACTGCTTGTTTGTTTATATATTGCTTGGGGATGCAAACGCGTAGTCGCTTTAATAGCTGTGTCTTAGTAAGACGTAGAGCAATGCAACAATGACACTACCTCCTACTGGGTACCGTAGGCACTTCTGGTGCAGGTGATACAGCCTTCAAAGTAAGCCGTCGCGTTCCGTGTGGTCTGAGAGTTCCTGGTGACAAGATTTCTCATTTGCCTCCCCATATTATAATAGAAAATATGTATGGAAACGTGGGTGCAGTGATTTTTTTTTAAAAGTTACTTTATTAATATATATACAATTTAACATGCATCTTGGTGATAAATCTTAAACTTTGTATCTTCTACTTACTTCAGTAAAATCTTCTTCAGTGTGCAACGACAACGCTACCGCAGACAGAACGGCATCCATGGACGGATAACTATAACGGAATAGTAATGTTGTAAAAGGTAAGGTTTATGGCCCGTTGGGGGATTGTGTTGTTGGAGATAAACGCATTTGCAAATGCGGGTGATAGTGGATAGTGGGCGTCAGCAGTCACAAAATGCTCCCGATTGCTTGTTTGTGTATGATATGAAAAAGACACTTTCCCCAAACATCAAAAGTAAGTGCTACATGTATATGATCATCATCTATAAATAATTAGACAGAAATAATCTTTTTTGCCTTTGGTTTTCTAGTTTGGATACGACATTGGCGCAGCACATTTCAATGCAAGATTTGTGATATTTTAAGTTTAACATATTTTATTTTCTATTTTGCACGAAACTACTTCAATTATAATCATACAACTAATATTCATTCAATTATGGCAAATAGGCCGATCTCCTGTCACCCATACCGGACTGGTTTCTGCACGGTTCGAGTCCCGAGTCGGACCAAATCGTTATTGAGATTTATCAATTTCTAATAACAATTGGAATTCAGAAATTCTGCGGTGTTACACCCACGTACCTTGGAGAGCATGTGAAATCGTCAGCCCTGTACCTGAATTGTTTCCGGTCGGGTCGAATTGCTCTCCCATCTGTATAAAAGGACGAGGGCACAGGGAGTACACCTGTGTCTGCTCATACACATGTGTACTATAACATTATATCCTGCGCAATTGGCTAGGCATGAGTCTGCAAGCAACTGCAGTGCGTGACGAACCATTCTGAAGAGAATTTTTTGAAGTTTCGGTGCAGAACACCGCCAACTGGACCGCCCGGCGACCGTGAGGCCGCCGGAGTGTTCACGCGCAGACTGCCCACTTTGAAGATAAGTAGGTGAAGAATCCACACTTCAGTGCAGGCCCTCGAGCCCTGCACGGGGACCGTGTCCCCAACCACATCGCCACCAACAAGCCCGAGGAGGCGAAGAAGCTGCAGCAGTTCCGTGGAGTCGTCGAGCAGCGACGAGATGGAGCTGGACTGCGCTTCGCAGTCCTCGACCACAACGACATCGGAAGCGGCAGTCGACGAGAGCGACTGCATAGCGGAGTCGGCGGAGGAGACGACGCCGACCCCGCAGACACGTGAGGAGACGAGGATCCCTCACAAGAGACCCAGGGAGCAGGAGGTAAGTGCATCACCTACCTTGTCGCAGCCCAAAAAGATGCTGGAGAGGAAGAGAGACAGGGACTCTCCCCGTCCCGCTCGCACTCTCACGTTCGCCGTAGCGGCGGCGGCGCCGGCCCCGAGCGCGCTACCTGTACATTCCAGTGGCTCCGCAAACAATGGCGCCGGGCCGGCGCCGGCCAACACAGACGCGGACGCAAAAAACGCAGACGCGCAAAAAAAGGGTGAGTCCAGGTACCCGCCGCTCGTCGTCGAGGTGTTGCCCAACTGGGTACAACACTTCGGCAAGCTGCGGCAACTACTCGGCCACAGCCCGAATGCCAAGCCCCTCGGCAAGGGGGTGCGTTTCTCGCCTAAGAGCGAGGCTGAGTTCCGGACTGTGCAGAGGTACCTGTGCGACCTCGAGGCGACAGAGGGACTCAGCTGGTTCTCTTACTCCCTCCCGAAGGAGCAGAGTATAAAAGTGGCGATCAGGGGTCTGCTGGAAAAAACAAAGACATTGTGGAGGAGCTGGAACGCCTGGGGTTCGAGCCCGAGTACGCCCGTCAGATCAAGGCGAGGCAGGGCAGACCCGGCTGCATATTCTTCGCTCTCACTAAGAGAACGGACGCAGCGATAACAAGGTTTCTGAGATGCTCAGTCTACCGGGCATCAAGATCGACGCATGGAGGGGCAAGAAAGGCCCCGCCCAGTGTCACCGGTGCAGCAGTTTAGGCACTCGTCTAAACAATGCCACCGGAGGATCGCCTGCGTTCGCTGCAGCGAACCGCACTCCGCGCGCGATTGTAAGCGCCCCAAGACGGACCCACCGGTCTGTGCGAATTGCGCCGGGGCCCACCCGGCCAACAGCACCGCCTGCCCGGTGTTCAAACGAGAGGCGCGCAACAAGCGCGCCGGCCCGGAGGCTATCACCACGGTGAGAGCCAAGCGATAGGCGTGGAGATAAAGGCGGGCAACAAGCCGACCAGACTCTTCGCAGCCTACAAGGCTCCGGGTGACGCACTGGACGTCGCCGATATCCACCGGCTCCTCTCAGAAGAGCCGACTGTGATTGCTGGCGACCTCAACTGCAAGAGCCCGTCTTGGAACTCTCGTCTCACGAACGCGAACGGAAGGAGACTCCTCGCGGACGCAGACGTGGGGCCGTGGACCGTGTAGTGCATACTACACGGTCCACGGCCCCACGGAACCGACCTACTATCCGGATCCGCAAGCGTTCCAGCCAGACGTACTGGACGTGGCCGTCACCAAGAACCTAGAGGGCCACTTCTCACTAGAAGTGTTGGAGGAACACCTCGGTTCTGACCACATGCCAGTGCTGGCGGAATTGCACAACGAGGGTGCAAATTGCCACCTCTCACCCCCAGGCGAAAGGTAAATTGGGAAGGGTTTGCCTCCCGCCAAACTCAACGACTCCACCCCGAACTTCCCCGTCAACACCGCGGAAGACGTGGAGAAACTAGCCGAAGAGATGCAGACTTCAATCTGCACCGCCTTAGAGAAGGCCACCGAAACTCTCTCGTGCTCAGGCGCCAATGGCAAGGACAAATTGCCAAGGAGCCTCCAACTCCTTCTCGAAGAGAAGAGAGCCACCCGAAGGAGATGGCAGTATACTCGCTGCCCCACGATAAAGACTCACCTGAACCGTCTCACTGAGAGGGTCAAATCCGAACTGGCGGCTTTAAGTGCAGACAGATGGTCGAGGAGAATCGAGGAGGCCGGCGAAGACTGGCAGTCACTACGGGTCCTGACGCGCACTCTAACGAAGAGGAAAGCACCAAGTAGGCCATTAATACACGGAGACGGCACTACAAAATACAGTGCCCCAGACAGAGCGGAGATATTCGCGACTCATCTGGAGGCACACTTCACCCCCTTCCCACCGGTCGATTCCGAGCACACCGCCCGGGTCGAAGCCGCGGTCGAAGCTTACCTGCAAGCCCCAGGCACGGGAGAAATCGCCACAGCGGCATTTCACTTTTCACCCAACATGGTACGGAACACCATCAAGGGGTTGAAACCCAGAAAGGCCCCCGGGCATGACGGAATCACCAACATTGCCTTGCGACACCTTCCATTCAAGACGATCGCCGCAGTAACGAGACTGCTAAACAGACTGCTGCTCAGAGACGAGCAATTCGGTTTCCGACCCAACCACGGTACCACTCACCATCTGGTCGGGGTCACCCATTTGATCGCAGTGGCTAGAAACAAGAAAGAAGCTGTAGCCGCCATATTCCTCGACATGCAAAAAGCCTTCGACTCCGTATGGCATAACGGGTTAATATACAAATTAATCCAAAGCAATGTGCCTAAACCTCCCATAAGTGATTGCGTCATTTCTCTCTGACAGGACATTCCAGGTGAGAGTGGACGGGGTCATGTCCGAGAGGAAATGTATTCGTGCAGGTGTACCACAAGGGAGCTGTCTCTCGCCAGCCCTCTACAACTTTTACGCCGGGGACGTGCCTGTTTCCCCCGGAGTGACCGCCGCGCTCTACGCGGACGACACCGCCTTCTTGGCCGCGTCTCTTAACGCGAGGCACGCGGCCAAAAAACTACAGGGAACCCCCGATATCCTGCCGGAGTGGCTCCAGAAATGGCGGCTGGCGGTCAATCCATCTAAATCACAAGCCTTTCCCAGACAGCGCACCGCACCAGGTGCGCTCAAGGTACAGGGCGTCGCGATTCCATGGCACAGGACAGCCAACTACTTGGGAGTCGTGCTAGACTCCGGACTCACGATGGCTCGTCTGGCCGAAACCGCCATCAGAAAGGCCAGATCAGCCACCGCCAGGCTGGTGCCACTCCTGCGGGCGAGTGCCATCCCACTAAAAATGAGGATGGCACTCTACAACATCCACATAAGATCGAGGCTAACATACGCGACTCCTGCCTGGCATCACTTGCTGAGCGATACGAACAAGCGGAAGCTCCGTGTCGTTCAGAACAAGGTGTTTCGGCAACTGGTCAAGGCTCCAAGGCTCGTGAGGAACCAAACTATACTCAGGGACCTGCGTCGAGCCCCTTGATGACTTTGTCGGCAGGATTTCGAGCAACCTGTTCGAAAAGGCGGACGCGTCGGAGCACGAGGCTCTCAGGGGTCTCGCGCCCTGGCACGCCCGCCCCCCGGACAAATATAGCCTGCCGAGGAAGGGGGACGGATAACCAGTTTCCGTATACCTCCCACACAGGCTAGAAAAAAAAAATACTAATAATCCATTTGATTTCATTTTCACATGTTATATACATATATACACTTCTCCCTCTCGCTAGACGCTGCAGACGGACATCGCAGACACCACACGGGCGGTACCGAGTGGGACGTGACAACCCTGTTGCCACGCTCCCGCAAGGATACGGCCCGCCGCTTCTCCCGTGACACCAACTTCACGGCCAGGACCCATCTTTTCTTTTCTTTTTTTTCTTCGGTTTTTCGCGTCTGACTTTTGACCTTTACTTTTCCACCAATACACCGTATCATAAACACAGTGTGCTATTCGGTGCCTGTCCATAGGGCCATCACAGGAGTGGAACCATACACGTTTCCCAGTTCGCTCTGGGACCTGTGAGAGTGCCCCGACAAATGGATAGACGCCGATCGTACAAAGATACCAATAGCCCAGGCACATAAACATATGTGCATACGCACTCAGAGGTCAACATGACCTCGCATCAACCACAGCCTCGTATTGACGAGGCTCGAACAACACATTTCCAGTAGGGAGCTAAGCTCCGGTCTGGACTCCCCTCGACCCGGCAACGGGAAGAGTGCGAAGACGTACCGAGAGTTGGCTAGACATGGCCGCCTTGGTTGATATTCGACTATTGTTATTATCGTTATTTCATGCCAGAGGACTATTTGAGTAAGGGCCAACTATAAAGAGTCGCCTAGCGACACGGGTCATGCCTAGCGACACGGGTCATGTCATGCGCCGGTAGTCGCTTACTAATAGGTGACCCAAGTGCTTTTGTTTTCTCCACATATTATAATATTCTCTATTATAATATTGTCCAAAGACAGGTAATTTGGCTCAGGTTAAATGTGCTAAAATTAAACTCACACTGTATTCCAAAGAGTCATATTTTCTTTCAGAACTTCTAGTACGACATCGACGTTACTATAGTTCGAGAGCACACTGCTAAGAGGACTTGTAACGTCCTGAGTTCTCACCGGACTATTTTCTACCAGCATCGATGACAAGTAACTGAAAATTAAAAAATATTGTTTATAATTTACTTAATTTAAAAAAAAAAACACAATTTATCGTATATACCATGATACGCATTCAGCGTTCTCAAAACCGTCCGAATAAAAGACGAGAACAATGAAAATTATCCACTTTGTAAAGACGCCTTAAAATTATGCGTATAAGGTTGGCTTTACAAAAAACATATTCAAATTACGCACGCCCTTCAAATAGAATCTGCCTTGTAAAAACTATTTAAAATCGTGCGCATGGTTGACTTCGCAAAAAAATCAAGGATTCTTTGGAATGATTGTTCAGTATATCGTGTATCCATTTCTCGATCAACTATAATTATTACAAGATACACTTTCATCAATTATGGATCGATAAGTAGTTTATATTTTTGTAAATCAAGATGTAGGTGGTTGATTTTCTTAAAAGTAATGGAGCGGAGTTTCAAGCGATTTTACCAGTAGATAGGGTGATTCCTGAGGAATTCTGTCTGTCTGTACTGTCATTCTTGTTAAGTGTAGACGTGTTGATAATAATCATAAAGTATAATAAATTATCATTATTACACGAGAAAAATGACAATAAAAATAGTTTTTTTTTCGATTAACATGATAAACATTTCATACCTTTTTAATTTTTCTTTATCTGTAGTACATCCCAACACCTCACCGATAGTCCTGGCTTCATTGGCTACGTTTGTTGTAGACATTCGATTCCATAGAAAATCGTAATCACTCTTATCTCCAAAACGTAGACCAGTACAATAGGAAACTGATCTCAAGCTGGGATGGATTCTGTTAAAAATTAAGCAATTATATTAACCAATTGTCGTGACCATAAATGAAGTACTACTTAAGTGGGAACGAAGTCATCAAATTACACTTGCCAGAGTTATTATTCCTAAAGATACCGATATCACTTAATGTGGTTATGCAACTTAAATACCCATAGATATGCGACTTGAGAGTAGTTGATGACGAGAAAATATGATAATCTTTGAGGTATTTAGTTCCGAAAATTGACCCAGTAATTGCCAAAATAATTATTTGTTAATAAATACACGATAAATTACTCTTTTTTTATAATATAGGGGGCAAACGAGATTTCAGTTTCTTTTTACGACTACCAACGCCCATAAACATTCGCATATCGATTAGGCCGATCCATTGCCTTTCTCACCTCCAATGGACTAAAGGCTACTACTCACACACCGCATGAAAAGCGACACCGATGTCACTTTAGGCGATATTATGTGAGCGAAAGGTACAGAACCTTTTTTTTAGTAAGACGTAAAGGGAGGGAGGGGGCTTTCTTTACGTCTTTAAAAGGAAACGAAAATACGCACTAAAATATACAGATTTTCATCACTTACGCTGCACCGCTCTCTCTGAAGTTTTTGAACAGTGCCAATGTACTATCAATGCATCCTTGATGTCCTAAATTGCAGGCAAACTGAAGTACCTGCATACGATTATTTTGTGTCGAAAGATTGTCCGTCGACAGTACCTCATAACCTAATGTCGTGATTATGTTATCCATTAGGTCTAGAGTAGCCTCCTGGGAAAAAAATATTTATTTATTTTCGTGTTGCAAAATTTTGTAATAGCTAAACCAATATGTGTCCTCTATCCTCCTACCTCTTATATATCTCTAAATACTCTTATTTCTATAATACAACTGGTTGATAATCCAAGGGGACTATTGTTCGTGTTTGACCAATCGTGAGTTACAACGCTTTCCTAATTTCATGATGATACTAAGTATTTGATCCCCCGTATACAACTTCAAGGAAAATAAGATCAATATCTCTCTATGCGTATTAAATGTGTTAGCAACTAGAGCAACATTGTTTTTAAACCTTTACAATTTAATCAGATTTAAGAATTAGTTAGATTTTGCCTATTCCTATGAACATTTTTATTTGTATTTCTTTATTCAGTATGTCTTTGGAAACTAATGCGTTATCTATCACAGTTTAAAATTTATTAACATGCACGATTATAAATTATATTACATACACTTCAGCGTACCATAAAGACAGGAATTCACTAGACGGACAGTACACAGTATGTAGACATACATTTCCCATTTTGTTACATAATAAATATTTTATAATTAAAACGTTTGATATTATTATTACTTTTTTTAACATGTGGATGACCAGCATGTGATTTTTTTCGAGGAGAGGGTCGACATAGGCTGATGTTGTAACTAACTTTAATAGTACTTACGTCCAAAAGGCCTAAAATTTCTGATCCTCTGTAGTAGTTTCGTAATTTACTATATGCACGAATAGCAGAGTACCATACCGCATAATCGGTTTCGTTCCTTAAAAATTGTGAAACATCTTGCAATAGTTTAAAATCAACTTCATCGGCATATAAAAATGCAAACAAATCATTTATTATCTGAAACAGAAACGTTGTCGTACGTTAAATTAATTGTTTTCACGTCAAACAAATGTTTGTTTTTGTAAGCTCAATTATTTTACTAAATAATAACAAAAGGTTTATTATTATAGGATTATTGTATATTATGTAATAAAACCAATGTTATTATATATAACAAGGGCTAGTGAAAAGTAAAAAAAAAAATTTTTTTTGCTTCTTGCGAAATTAACCTATTTTAAAAATAAATAGCCCAAATAGTCATATTTTTAGTCTCACTCAAATCATGAGGACGTATCTATCGATATGATACATTAAAATCCGTGAAGCCTTTCAGGTAGAGGAAATATAAAAAATCTACTTACATATGTATATGAGTATACATACACCTAAAACATTACCATCTCCTTCTGACGCATTCGTGTATTAACAAAACATTACCTTTGCTCTATTCAAAGAATGTATTGAATCTCGCTCTTCTTTAAGGGCACTTGCTATCATCATCCAAGAGTGATCATCGTAGTTCACACGATACAGTCCTGTTCGTAAAACGTTCAACTGTTAACCTAATTTGTTAAACACTAGCACGGTCTCACCCCCATAAATCCGGTCCTGTTAGTCGTAGCATCACGGTATATCAGCCTATAACCTTCGTCGATGAATTGACTATTCGACATAAAAATATTTTTCAATTCGGGCTAATATCGCTGATCTCGGGAACTATTCTGAGGTTAGGTTGAAGTGAACGAACAAGCCCTTCAGATTTATATTTTTCGTACAAATGTGTTGCGTTCGTTCCCCCCTCCCCTCTAATGGGACCGCAGCAACACACAATCCACAGGAGACGCTGCTGTCACTTTAAGGCGTGATGTGAACAAGGCAGTACGGCACCGCCTCTCGTGAGAGATATGGACACATTAGCACTATTGTCACCATCGGCTATGACCGCTACTGACTACCACTACAAATGTAAAGTAGCTTATTTATTACCCACTATACTATTTGCAGAAATTTGACGATTAAAAATAATGTGGCTCATATAAAATGTATTTCGATTCTATAAGAAAGTATATTATTCAATCTAAAGACCGTTAAATAATTAAGTTATCCCATTTTTCAGTACATTTTTGGTAATACGCAGTGTCATGCTGCATTGCACCGGAATTGGACCAGCTGCGGGGAATCTCTCCCCGGTTGTGCTCTCACTCACATACCGGCGTAAAACGACATCAGAGTAACGTTTCGTTCGGTTTGTGAGGGGTGGTGAAAAGGAGGGTAACGTGTCGAAATAGTAATTATGCTGAAGTTCTTGGGCGTCGCTAGTCGTAAAAAGGCACCGATTACTCGTTTGTCTCCCGATACTATAAAAAACAGCGGCAACATAAATACATCACCTTTGGCAATTTCATAAGTTAAGCTATTATATTACGGTCCATGGGATTCAGCCTGGTAACACACGGATAGAGGGACCTTAGTGACAAGGTATCGCTTTTATCACCTATCATTATTATCAGCCCTTATCCGACAACTGCTGGAAATATGCCTCTTTCAATGAACGCCAAGGCCGATCTCCTGCTACTCGCATCCATCCCGGACCAGTTACTACACAGAGATCGTCGGCCCACCTGGTGAATGCCCGAGCAACATTTCGTTCTCTCAAACGCGGCCTCCACTCCAGAAATTTAGTGGCCCATCTCCCGTGTGATCTTGTGAGTGTGTGACCAGCCCATTGTCACCTCAGCGAGCTTATTCCTCACGTGATATCGGAAATATTTAGTACTCTGTCTTATGACTTCGTTACTAATTCTACCGGACAAAGAAACACCCAACATAGCACGATTAATACCCCGCTGAGCTACCGCAAACTTGCGTACCAGTCCTAAATTAAGAGACCATATTTCGGCCCCGTAGGTCATCACGGAGAGAACACATTGCTTGAAGACTTCTGTCTTCAAGCTCTGCTGTAGAGGCAACGTGAGGTCTGCGGTAGAGGCGACGTGAGATTTTATCACTATTAACAATTATTATTTTAAGATCTTTACCAGTTTCCTGCAAGTTGAATACAACCCAGTTATGATTTTCATTATTAATTTCCGGCACATAAAGTGTGTGAGAAGCGGTCTCCATTATGAACGCAGGCTTTGTGTCATCAAAGTTCGGACTACTTCCGACCGTGTATGTAATGGGTATATCATATATTTCATTAGAACGCGTTGATCCTATGTAAAAACGTTTCTGCAAAAAAATTTATGTTTTATCATATCGAGCTGATATGATAGTGGTTGTTAAAACAAAGATAGTTAACAAACAATATTAATATTCTTATATTAGCTTTCTTTTTCTGGTATTTAATATTTCAACATTTAACATATATCTTACATAAGTAAGACATGTAAAATGTTGCACATACTAAGAGGATCTACATAATTTCCTCATTCATGTTTCTATTCCAATTATTGCAAAAAGTTAAGCGCTTATGAATGAATAACATAACACCGCGACCGCCGTAACTTAGGGTCAATTCATACTGTACGCAGAGTCGAAGCGCATCGAAGCGTCAAATTCCTCACAATCAAAGCGAAGTCGCACGAATGCGCACGTATTCGCGGGAATTAGCGCGAGAATGCGCGCTTTTTCGTGGCATTAGTGATGGACACCAGTTGCCAGTTGAATTTCGTTGTTGAAACTCGTATTTTTGGACCAAATAAATTAATTTCTCGTCGTTTTCCATTGTGATTCACTTCGACACAAGACAGTTTCCGTCCGATTCCGATTGCCGACTGACCAGACTGCGCGTAGTTCGCCTTATAGCCGCTTGGATTCGCGCGAATGCACGCACACCAATCAGAGTTGCTCGCGCGCAGGCGCGCGAATTCCCTCAAATGCGCCTAAATTCGCGCGTCTTTTTTTTTCCTTGGAAGAAATATGTGCATTACATTGTGGAAATAAGGGTGAATTTTCTATATTAAGTTTCGGATTGACGCTTCGTTGCGCTTCGACTTTGCGCTAGTATGAATTGACGCTTATGGCTAATACTGTCGCGTATCACGTGGTTTGTGAGTAGCCTTGGGGAGATGAGGTGATAAAGGCAACTTTTTTCAATAATCATTAACCCTGTTTAGTGAGCATACGTTGTCAATTCTTGTCCATTGCTCGTTGGTCGCACTAATATATAAAATATATTTCCAGATTTACCTGAGTGAGAGTTATGGTGGAAGTATCGTAATCCACATTGACCTTTAATATAGGATGTCCAGCTTGTGATACCCAGGAGCTCATCACAGTTTCGACGTCAGAATCGGGATACTTTGCCATGGACTCGTATTGAGCAACTCCCTCACTCAGCGCCATATACACTTTGCCAGGATGCGCAGACTCGAACTTGCTAAAATAATACAATTTATTCTAAATATGTTTATTTACTTTTACGCGATCGGTTATGAAGGAGGGCCATGATTTTCGAGTGTGTGTATGTATTCCATGGTCTTCTATATTCTGAAATGCTTGACGGACTTTCACGAATGACTTTTTTGATTGAATTGATGAATTTTTTTACTCATATATAATTTTGTTCCGTGTACGATTACTTGTTAATCATTAAAGCTTATACTCACTTCGATGTCAGGTATACGGTAAGACCAAACCGGAAGGCGTCATCTCCGATCAAATGGTGTATCATTCTAATGACGGAGCCGGCCTTTTGGTAACTGATGGTACCAAAATGACCACTTATTTCCGCTGGTGAGTTGACGTTTACATTTGTTATTGGCACCGAGCTAGGCTCGTCATCTGCGTCCAAAGCAGAGTGTACAGAACCGATGACCAGCATTTCATAAGAACCGACTTCAGGTTCGATCTATAAGGATAACAGATAATATTAACTAAATGTTTATTGTTTAAGGAATAATATTGTTTAATGCGATACTCAGATAAAAGTATAGCGGCGCGTTTGAAACTGGGATCAAAGGCCACCCGACGGTACCGCTGTGCTGCGACACCAGCGCGGCGGTACTACTGTGATTCAACACCAGCGACGGTGCCATTGTGGACACCAGCGCGGCGGTACCACTGTTATCCGACACCAGCGGCGGTTCTATTCTGGTTAGACACCGGCGTCTACCCTGACAAAACCCCGAGCGCTAGCTTGTAAGAAAATTAGGCGAACATGGGACATTATAGTACAGAGCGGCGAACAGTTCCCATGGTCCAAAGAGATACGTGTTCGGTGGATTATCTCGGGAATTAATGTTGATCTTTAATTATACAGGCTACATACATTTAATGTTAAACTAAGGTGCAAGTGTTAGACTGTATAAGTATGTGTAAATGTAACACTGTACAACCGTATTACAAGACTTGTAAAGCTACGTGCGGTATATTATTTCTCTCGCCCGAATACTCACGTCTACTGACATACTATATGTACTATTAATGGAACACGGACCAGGATAAGAAAGAAGACCGCTATGCCGTCCCTTTAAATATATTATGTAGCATAGTAGATCGCAATTGGAGCTCCTTGCTGGTTGCGTGTTGCATTGTCCTCTTATTATATTGCTAATTCACACTGGTGTTATGTAAAATAAATTGGTTGATATATTAAAATTGACTACATATCTACAATTACTATGTTCGGTAACTTTTAGTGGCTAAATCTGCATTCTGATCTTATTTTGCATACATGTCACTGTCTACTCTCCTTGATACAAGTTGTGTTATATTAGTGTAGAATAGGTCCCCATTGGGGTAGGCAGATGGATTCGAGCACCACATAACACGATCCTGGCAAGGTCCTCGCTTTCTCCCTTATACAGTCTACAAAATATTATTATTTACCATAGCTGTAATGTAATCCTGGAAATAATTAGCGAAGCCCTCATTCAGCCAAGTATCACTCCACCAATGACAGGTCACCAAGTTACCGAACCACATGTGCGTCGTTTCATGCGCTATTATCTGAGCAACACGATATTTATAGTACGGAGGTGATTCCTCTGGAACGTATAGCAAGAGTGCTTCCCTAAAAAATATATAAAATATTATAGTTTTCTTCTTCTATTATTGGTATTCAATATAAAAAAAAAAAAATGAAAACGTATAATGATTAATAATAACAATATATGTGAAACTAAAGCTATACTTATCACAACACCGCTAGCCTAGTACTGTGCTTACTGCAAGGACTTGTGTTACTAGACAAATATATTTGATATTTTTTTACAAATTTAGTAAATGTTATATATTTACGATTTATATATATATATATATATATATATATATAACATCCATGAAATGAGGATTCATTGTGTCATTTCATTGTATCCAGTTGTGTGAACAAAGCATTGTACTTTTTAATTTAGTGGTACACGAAACGATGTGCTACTAATATTCTTATCCATTTTGTTTCAAGACTCGCTAAATTCAACACGTGGATTCAAATCGTGTTTGGGCTAGTTGAACTGTTAGAAAATTTTGTATTCCATTAAGAGATTTGTAAGAATCCTATTTTGGATAAAATATTTTCATTTCATTTCTAACAAAGTGACAGAAAAAAATATTATTATAATTCACCTGTACTTAACAAGTCCCCAGTTTTCCATAGCGCCAGCTCTGAAGTCTGGCAATGCAATATGGTCTAGTTTCAAATGGCTATCGGTTGAGTAATAATCAACATTGAAGTAACCGCTCAGAGCATTTACTACTCTCAGGCCAAAATCAAAAGCATATTCGGTTTGATTCGCCGCCTCCGGTCTTGAGTAAACACCGAATTCATTCGTATTATTCTGGAACGTCATGCCTGCTTCGAATTCGGATACCAGGAAAGCCACTAAATATGTGGACATTCTTGGTGTGGGGTAAAATATGTCACGTATGTAGCCATTGGACCTGAAATAAAAAGTGTAATTTTATTAACAAAATCATACTAGGTACATAATTTTGTAGAGGCTAACAAGATACATCTACTTTCCAAGCTTTCATACACACAGTCTCCGTGTAAAACGTCTGTGACATACGGACAGACAGATGGGCAGACGGACGGACAAGGAGCATTGAAGATGAAGAATTCCTTGTTTTTGCCCTTTCACTAAGGAACCCTAAACATCGCAGTCTTAAATCGAGATAAAATGTAGCCATGATCTGGGCGAAATTTCTTTATTCGCACAGATTGTGGCAGAATATGGCTTAAAATGTATTAAATCTTAAATGAAAATAAGTAATAAAATAGATTCGCCTCTCACTGTGGGACAGACGTCTGTAGTTCCGTATTTGCCAGTGAAGGCTTGTAATTTTCGGGCCTATCGATGGAGAGGGTGAAAACTGCTTTTAATTCTGGTTCGTCGAAACACGGAAACACTTTTCTCGCATGCGTTGGTTCCATTTGGGTTGCACCTAGCCATCTGAAAAAAATATAGATACAAAGAAATAAGATTACAGAGAAACATAAAATTTAAGGAGGTAGTGCCATGCTGCATTGCAGTTTAATTAGGCCACGTCAAATATACATAAGGCCCAGAACGCTTTATTTTGTAGGAGGGGAAGAGGCAACGGGATCAACGCATGTGCATGACAACAATACGGATATTCATGTGTGTCGTTTGTCTTCAAATGGCTCCGATACCTAGTTTGCCCCATCCCCCTTTACCATAAAAGAAATGGTTCAATTCTTTCGACATACACAACACATCACAAAACATATTAGTAGGATCATTTTTTGTAAGTTAAGATAGGTGTGTAAAAGGTAGGTAATTCAATAAGTGGCCGAATTCTCTCGGCAGACAATTTTTATAATACAGGGAGGCAAACGAAGCCTTTTTGGCATGCCGAGGCCTGTAAAGATTCGCCTAGAGGTTATATCTTGCTCGTATGCCTGCTTCCTCCTCCAAGGGTCACTGGAAACTCACCAGTGCTCGCACACCGGTCGTGCCTGCCTAATTCGGCTACGGCGAAAGGAATGCAATAGCATGGCATTACCTCTTACTATAAATATTAGACATGTACGACAACTTGTATCTTACTATTACTATTACACTCTAGCGTGCCGCATCGACTTCGCCCTTAAATATATTATAACGTTAAAAAATCACGAAGACTTTCTTCGGGAATCGCCCTATCCATTACTGAAAACCGTTTAACAATCCATTCGGTATATTTTGAGAAAATCAAAAACAGTAGTTCGATACATTGTCTATTTTTATTTAAAACTAATTCATTATAAGTATCTGTTAAATATGTGGATCCAAATAAAATATGCGAACACATTATTTCATTTCAGAATATCATAACATCACTTTATAAGATATCATATCATCTTAACCTATATGTCAATACGCTAAGATCTCTTAGATCAAATGATAAGGGTTACTTATCATTATAACAAGTGCTGCGCCACATATATAAGATATTGTATGTTTGTTTCTAGCCTTTCTTTGACACTTCTATTTGAGAGCACTTAAAGTAAATGCGGAACGTGAAATGGATTGACATCATATAATAGAATATTAATACTTCTGTTTTACGGTCATAGATAGGAAAAACGACCAAGTGCGAGTTGGACTAGCATTACTATAAAAGAAATACACAAAATATGATCGATATCTTTTTTTTAATCGATAGTTGAAAAGTTTGAGACATACTTTTATCACTTCAGACGTAAATATCTCACAGAGTATTAGCATAATCAAAATGTTTTCAAACAAAGTAAGTAATACATATCGGAATATAATGCCAGATCCGGGGCATCACAACGAAGGCGGCAGATGGCACCCGTGGTGGTTTTAGCCAGCGGGTGGCCCACATAAACACAGGTTCAATGCAAGCTCTTAAAAGAGCTTTCCCGCTTAGGTAATAAAGAAAGAATTTACCTTTCTTCTCACCAAATTATTCTCTCCGTCACCACTACGGCTGCAACTCCGTTGATGTTATCACGTTTATGACCCTAATTAGTATTTTGACGCATAGTTAAGGATTTGATAAACATAATATTCAAAACAAAATTATATGGCATTCCTTTTTATAAAAATAAATTCATGGCATAATTTTAAATGGTCTTCGATCATTACCATTAAAATATTTTTTTTCTGACAAATGAAATTACGGTTTATTTACGTGTTCTTTTTTGGGCTACTTTAAAACGGCTACGACTGCAGCTCCCAGAAGCGTAGCATCGTGTAATGTTGAAAGAAAATTAAAAATCTATGCATCTATGTGTATGCATATAATAAAACATTAAAGATGCGCGTGTACAATAATGCGTGTAAAATTAAAAATAATATATAGACGACCTCTGTGAAAGACCAGCGTCCGGGACGGATGCGAGTAGCAGGAGATCGGCTGTCTTGGCGTTCGTTGTAAGAGGCCTATGTCCAGCAGTGGATCTATAAGGGCTGGCAATGGTGATGATGAAAGGAAAAATAGTCGAAATAGCAATAATTCTAGAGCTTAACGTGAGAAATTCGACAAATATATAATATTAGTATATCGTTACTCACGTTAAGCTCTAGAAGTAGTAGACGGATTTGATTGTACAGCTAAAAAGCCTAGGCAAGAAGTCGCGTATAACAAGAGGTACGCGAACGAAATCACGGATACAAGCTAATATGTAATATTTCTCTAGTAATATCAAACAAATGCTATTCTTTTTTGATAAATAAAGATATGTTAAAGAATCTTACTTCTTTACTCCTTCCTCTATGTAATAGTTTCTATAAAACCCATTCAGATCTGCTCTAATTGGACCTTTGTAAATAATTTTGAGCAGATATTCAACATATGCAGGTATTTCTTTTTCCAAATTAATATATACAAATGTATATTTTTCCACGAACTCTATAGGCGTGGTAAAGTTCAAAATGATGTTTACTGTTCCACTACTTAGATTAACATCGCTACCATTAAATTGTAAGCCTTCGGAGTGTAGTTTTATTGTTTTAAGACTCGTTGTGGTTCGAAATTTTATGGAAACTTCTCCATCAAAGGTGAATGCCTTTTCATCTCCGGTATCAAAGTAGGGTGTTACAGCTATTGAATATGCCAAAGGCTCAATAGTTGTATTTAATCGATAATTTGTATCGCTCCATACACATCCTATAGACACGCTAATTAAAGCAAGCTTCAAAATTTTTTCGAACATTATCTGAAAGAGTAAACTAATTACATATTATTATTTTCAGCAAGATCCAGAGCCATGTTGTATTGCAGCGGAATTAAGCCGGCACGACCGGGGAGGTATATCACGCTTACATAATACCGTCGTAAATTGACACCTTCATTGTTGCGTTTCGTGTGGTTTGTGAGTAGCCGGTGGCCTACTGGGGTGAAGGAGGGCAACGCATCGACATAATAATTATGTGAATGTTTATGGGCGACGATAGTCGTAAAAATGCCTCCGATTTCTCGTTTGCCCCCTATTCAATTAAAAAATATATTTATTTAAACACGTTGAAAGTAAGCAAATTTATGTTGTGGTGCATGCTGATTAAATCTATATATTTGAAATAAAATAAAATGATTGTTTCTAGATGTTCATATATAGCATATATAAAATTATATTTAAAAATATATAAATTTGTTATTTGTCGTTAAAGCGAAATCGTGATATACCAAATCAAATCATATATTAAGCTAACAATGCTTTATAAATGGGTAAACTGTGTATGTTTAACGATAAATCTTTCTTCACCGTCATCCTAAGCAAAGCTTTTGGCCGTTTCGATTAAAGTTGTTATAAATCGAAATTACCTCTGTAAAAGAAAAGGTTCAGCTAGACTACAAAAGTTTATTCCCCTAAAGTTATTTTACAAGTATTATGTAGCATAAATATGTGAGTCAGGTGTTTCTAAAGTGATGTTTGTATAAAACTCATTTGACATCACTTTGACACATCAACCTCAAGAGGCTTATTACGAAAGTGTGAGTCTCATACATTGTCACATAATGGAACGCTATGCTATAATGTATTGTATAATCATAGTAATTTTAAGACTTAATTTAATAATATGCGAGATTTAATTTTTACTTACTCTGTGTATTCATCTACACAATTTGGAATAGAAACTACCAGTGCAACACTCCCGTGTAAAGAAAATTGATAAGACAGATCTTGAGTTGTGTGTTATCATCTACTGTAGATAATATTGTTAAGTCAAGTACTTTCTGTCGGAAACAACAACAGTCAACAGACTTCATAGAAACTTTGTCATTGATGTCTGCATGTGTCTTAAAGTATATTTTCAACTGCTGTAAGAAGTATTGTAGGCTGGTGATGCTTTTAGTACAACATTAATTTATAAAGTAGCTATAAAGTTAACTACAATGATAATCATGTTTTGTTTTCAAAAATGTTGGGAATACATTATTACGTAAAGTTTATAGGTCAGTAATTTAGTGCTATTTGTAACTCATTTACAGAGGTTAGATGACAATCACTATGTGTAAAACTGACGCCCTTGTCAACTCACATGGATCAGATAGTTAAACTCGATATCCTCTAATATAGAAACAGAATAAAGATGGGACGCACTGACGGACGTAATGAACTTATAGTGAACTGTCGAATCCCACGTTGTATAAGTATCACTAACTTATTGACGATCGTCGTCGATTTAATGTACATCGTGGGAACTGGGTAAAAGAGCAAAAGGCATCTGCAATTTTTTTACGTATAGAGATTTTTTGGCTACCGACTCACTTTAGACAAGGACACTTTAGACTACATACGCTTTTGCTACTGGCTACTTACAAACTCGACATAGCGATCCTTTGAATACAGAATCATCTTAGCGGAAGGTACCTGTACGATCGCGCTCAATTTTGATGCAATGCAAGTAACTGCACTACCTTGCGCTGGCTGCTTAATCTCTTTGATAGGCAGCTCTTAATCTCCAAAATGTTCGACCCTTTTTTGTTATATTTTTACTCAGTAAAGACGTCGTAAACTTGTTGGTGTCTTATCAGCTATACCTAACAAAGTACTAAAAGTACTTACATTTTTTTATGTCCCGTGAAGAAAGTTTGCTTTTTCCCACTAGTTTCATCTTAAGTTTTAAGGTGTGATTATGTATATTTTCATGTTCCAATATATATACAAGTAAATGTAGACAAGGATGTTCGCATGCAAGATGTCATTTACTTTTAATTGTGACCTTTATTAATTTTTTGCTTTGTAAATTCTTTCTTTTTTTTTTCTAATCAATATTTATTGGAAATGAAATACTCCGTGAAAATACATTAGTATAAACCGAACTATTGAGTACAGCTACGAGGGCGGATTGAGAAGTACTCGGAATAACACAGATTCATTCAATTCTTAGAATCATATCTACCCTCATCATTTAGTTCAGTTCACGCGTTTCGAACTTCACTCGGTTAACTATAATTGCGTGAAGTACGAAACGTGTGTGATAATTAGTTGTGATTTGATTTTTTTTAATGAAGCAATCGGACATAATTTTGATCAGCGTTCCGTCGTTAAGTACCTCCACAAGAAACGGCTATCACCGAAAGCCATCCACGTTGATATGATCAGTACTTTAGGAGACTCTGCTCTGTCTTATTCGTCTATCGAAAGTGGATAGCAGAATTCAAGCATGGTAGAGAGGGTGTGAAAGATGAACCCAGCTCTGGAAGGCCTTCGGCGTCCACTATTGACGAAACTATTAAAAAAGTACTTTATTTAATTATGGGAGACCGCAGATTAACAATTAGAGAGATAGCCTAGATTATACGTATCTCGTATGGACGATTTCAAAGTATCATAATCAACAAATTGGGTTTTTACAAAGTGTCTGCGGTGGGTTCCGCGACTGCTTTCCGTTGAACAAAAAAAAAGCTATTTACTATTTCATGTTACTGTTTGGAGTTATTTGAAGCCGATGCAGGTGACTTTGAATCATTTTGTGTAAAGTAGGTCTCTCTCAATGAACGCCAAGACGACCGATCTCCTGCTACTCGTATCCATCCTGGACCGGCTACTGCACTTCGTGTTCCTAAACGCGGCCTCCATTCCAGAACCTTACTGAGCCATCTGCTTCTTCTCCTGAGGGTGCGTCCCGCCCATTGACACTTCAGCGAGCTTATTTCGCGTGATACCGGCTACTTTAGTTCTCTGCCCTGTGACTTCGTCACGTATTCTGTCGGACAGAGATACATCCAACATATTCAATAGCCCGTTGAGCTAACGCAAACTAGCGGACCACTCCAATATTAAGAGACCATGTCTCGACCTCGTAGGTCATCGCGGGTAGCTCTGTGGTATAGGCGACATAAGTATGTGACGATACTTCCAGAATGTTGCCCAATCCAACTAAATCCATCTAACGGCTTCCTACTCGAAGCTATATCTACCTAATTGCAATTGTTGCCTAATAGACGTAGTCGTCTACGACTTCGAGAATAGCACCATCGACGTTGACCGGCCTAGGGAGAACGATTTCCTTGAACATGATCATTGTCTTTTCCAAGTTCATCGTAAAATCAATAGGTCGGGAGGATTCATTTAGGTTGTGCATCGTTTCCTGCAAGCTCTCCAATGATTCAGTCAAAACAACGATATAGTCGGCGATACGAACATTTGAGAGGTACTAGCCGTTATATTTATGCCACAATCTGCCCAGTTTAAAGTTTTGAAGACGTCGTCCAAAAGATTAGCGAAGAGTTTCGGGGAAATGAGACCCCCTGACGCACTCTTCCATGCAATTGGATTGGTCTCCTTTGATCTCCCGGAATCAGAATGGACATAAAGCAGCGTAAAACAATGCTTCCAGTACTTGGATATGTCACCAATGGACCGGACATCGCTGTAAAGCTTCCAGTACAGCCCAGGTTTCAACAGTGCCAAAAGCTTTTTCATAGTCCACAAAGGGAAGGCGCAGCGGCTGATTGTATTCATGGGCCTTTTGTACAACTTTTTTTTTTCCCCGGAAAAATCCATAATGGACACCCACACGCATCGGGAGTTGCGGGCGTGTAGTGTCCGGCTCGCATGGACTAAAAAACCAGGGTGTTGCGGCATGAAGTTTGATGACTGAAGTACGGGGAGCCTCATGGCATTCTTCCGCACTTCCACCAACGGGTCCTTGTGCAAGCACTTCTCATTGTAGCACACATTGTTTCCAGCCTATGCTTATAGGCGGACGACTCCCCTCTAGACATGTTCATATCAGAGATGGATCACCCGCATCCTTCACTGGTCGTCCTACTTGGCAACGTCGATCAGTGACCGCCCGCCCCCATCTGATTCTGGAGGGCACAGACGACCCTTCCATACCTGTTACCCTCTCTCGCAATCACTCTGCCTCACATTTATGCGCGATTACCGTTTCGCAGAAACGGGACATTGCTCTCCAAGAATTGTCGCTTTCCAACATAGACTTTAAGACGGCGGGCAACGTCAAATCTGATCTAATTTCCGCGCCTAGCTGCATCGTCGGCTCCAAACAGGCTGGGCAAAACGCAAGCGTATGCTCCGCTGTATCTTCCGCTGCGCCACAATGGTGATAGACTAGAGGCGACTCTGCACCAGCCACCAGTATTGTCAAAACATTTCCGAACAGTAATGAAATGTTGAATACTTGTGAACAAACATATAAATCTTTATACACCGATGATGTAATTTTTTGGCAATTGGGTCATACGATACCAATCCATATCAACTATTATTCAATTTATGTAATATTTTATATGTATTTAGAAATAATAGAGTTTTTTTTACTAATATTAATTACAATCATTATTTAAATGAAAATATAATAAATAAAAATATAAATTTAATGTTGGATTATAACAATTGTAATTTATTGAGGTAGATTTTATGACAAGAAATCATTATATATTTACAAAAAATTTAAGTATTTAGGTCATTGTTGAATTGGAGTTTCTAAATATAAAAAAAATCAATTCAATAGATATTGGCATTAGTAAATGTAGTAATTACAATAAGCAGGGTTACATGCCGGAAACTAAAAGGGAAGCTGCGCATCCACTAAACAAGAGCCCTGTCCCATTTTACCGTCAATTAAACCAGACTGATTCTAATTCACCTATTAATACATATATTAGTAATAATTTAAATGTATGTATGTAACTCTCCGCCCAAAGATCAAAACTTTGGTCTTATTAGTATTAAAAAGGGCACTATACGCGATCGCGATAGCAGTAGCTAAGTCCGTCCAAGAACACAAACAAAGAAACATCGAGACACGCTCCCGCAGTAAAATGCCAATAGGGCCAACTTACGGATTGCAGTTTTTAGTCTTTAGTTGCTACCGCTTCACGACCTTAGCCCGACACACACTTCAGGCCCACTTGTGTAGGCTGGATGGTGTGTAAATGCATTTTTCCTACTAGAACCAATTCCATATACACCGCTCGTACCGGTCGAGCGATGAAACCTTACATATGACAAACTCACACACCGCTTACGGAAACGAGCCCGGGTTCGACTCCGTAAGTTGAGAGCTTAGATTTGTACAAATAAAATAACGCGACTTTGGAGAGCCCTAATAATAATAAAAAAATCAAGAATACGGCTTTTTGCTGATTTGTAGCGCAAATCGACCCCTCCCGTCAGTGCGGGGGGGGGGATGTGGCCGGCCTCCTCAGATAAGCCAAAGGTTAAACCAGCTCACTTGTCCTTACCCACGGCACCGCAATTAAAACGGCATAATGCGCGCGCCGTCCCACTAGTGTGAGGAGTGGGACCACTCCCCCTTTTCAGTCCCAAAAATAGTTACTATGGGGTACGCCTATAATCGACCCGGACATCTCTTACCATCTGCGGGAAAAGAGGTGGTCTGTCTCCCTATCGTCTACCTAAACCCGAAGACACAAAAGTCTTCGCTAGTCACTCGAACTGTTGAGGCTGGACAAGCGCCGCCAACCAGTAGTAGGTCCCTCCGAAAAAAAAATCGGATTTTTCCCAGTTCCACCTCCAGCTCGATCAATTGGTTATCTAGTCTGAGCTTTCGTCCGTTATAAATAGCCGGGTCAAATCGGTGGTAGCGATCCGTAGCCCGGAGTTTCTTAGCACCCCTTGTTCCACCGTTACCGTGGCCACTACAGTGGCCGAGATTGGTGGAACTACCGGGAACTAGGGGCCGTATTCTACTGCTGTCATTAACATTGGAGGCTTATGCTCAAAGTCACGCTGAGCAGGCGGATTCTCAATCGCAGATTAGGTTTCGGATTGACGCCACTGCTGCCTGTCGCCGATCCGATTGATGATACCGCTTTCACTCGGTGCGAGGCCTGTCCGGTGCTCCCATCTAATTAACTCACTGTCACTATGAAACAGACGGGACACCAAACAACCAGCTCGCTGAAGCCACCTGTTGCTAAGAGACTAGTGCCCTTTGACGACTCTAGCGTCACCCTGGGCTTTAATTCAGGGTGAGCGTATTCTTAGGTCTCCCCTGCACTGTGTCGTTTACATTATATTATATTTATGTCGAAATAAAGTGAAACACAAAATAAGAAAATAAGTTTTTTATTATCAATTTGTGAATTACTTTTTACTATTTACAATGCCATTGCTATTTGAATTTATTTGTTTTTAATTATTTTTACAGAATAAAATTGACTAAAGGTAACTTCAGGATGTCGGTTTTTCGTGAAGGCGTGTGCGCGCATCGTTAAAATGTACATTCATAATTTTTCCCCAACGTACCGAAACAAGTATAACTACAAAGTGTTCTGCGGAATAAATTATCTTGCAAGCAATATAACGGAGGAAATCAATAGCACTAATGATGGGAGGGCTACTGCGGCAGAGCCTCTGGCAGCACGTAAGATCATGCTTGCGCGATCGGTACCCCACTGCATGTTGGCCCTAGCGGAATCAATGCTACTAAGACCGACATTAGCGCTTGGTACTGTTGCTTCGTGCTGTCTAAGCCATTGCTCCATCTGAAATAATAACTTGCGTGAATGATGAAATATGAATAGATTTTTGCACATTTTCTACGACACCTATGTCTTTGTATGATAGGTTTGCATAATAAATTAAAATAAAATGAAAAGGAGAATAAAAAGATTAAATTATTTATATATTACAGTAGATTCTGCATGTGCGTATAACGTGGTACACACATACGAACATACGAAGAAATATTTAAATATTTTCTTTCTAAAAGGTTGTGTTGCCCTGCACTGTCGCAGAATTGAATTCATCTCACTCACATAACACAAGCGTATAGTCTATATGATCTGGGTAGTCACAATAAGCATAAGTTCTAAAATCACTTCTTCCATTAAACATTGTGCTGTGTTTAGGACAATTTTTGCTGAACAATCAAACTTAATTGAAAAAAGATGTATACTTACGTCTTTTAGGCCTTCTTCGTTCAAATAAGCTGCAATATTGCCTAAAAGTGATTCAAACCAAGTTTGAAGTACAACCCTGAAAATTATTATTTGTTGTGAGTAAAATGCAATATCCTATTATTTAATGTGAATTTAACTACAATTATCATATGATTACTTTAAAACATTGTCAGGCCAAATTTAGATTAGTTTTGTTATTGGTACTGTAATTAGAATACCTAATTATATAATACTTAATTTGAGTGTAAATATATGTTTATATATATGTACATTGCTAATGTCCTCTATTGTAACCTTCGCTCGACAGATTTATGTAGTTTTTAGCATGCAGGTAAACGTCCTTCGCCGTCGTTTTGTTATTTATTTATAGTTTACGCTCCTTACTGATTAGTAAAATAATATTTAATACACACTTTTGGCGAATTTCCATGTAATTTTCCTTAAGAAATTGTAATGCAATGTTTGCGTTTCCTCTGTCGCCCATAAATAGGAAAGTGAAAGCATTAATACTGTCTTGAGACTTGATATCGTCGCCGAGAATCATTTGGAGATAGCTGTAAAAAAGCAAAAAAAAAGCTGTAGAAGCAAAACTAACGATATAAAATGAATAAAATATTCCGCTTGCCGACTTTTAAGGGAAGCAATTTTTTTTGTGCGAGGTAAACGCGGGAAATACTGTAAGTACCGAAAAGGAATCGTAATCATTTGAAGTGAAAGTATGTGTAAATAGTTTAAAACCATTAATTTTTGTTGTTTTCTTACGCTTAGCAAAGTAAACGTGTATACTTCAGGAGCAACTTTCACTTTATGAAATTGGAAAATTTACACAAAGAACTATAAAAAGCGGCACATTATCACAGAGGGTTATTATTCAGTAGGTCCTCGAAATCTCCCTACCATGGTTCAAGCCTTGTCGTAGCGGTGGGGCTTAGTAGCCTGGGGTGAACCCAGGCGAAGCCAATTGAACCGGGAGATCTTTGCACTCCTCTTATAAGAATTGGGACCTAAAAACCAGAAAAAGAGCAACAGGAGGAGGCGCTTTTGCGCACGGAGCAAGGGGCAAGGATGGGAACCTCACACCATTGCACTGTCACAAAGTTGGTGGGGTTGTCTTGTAGTGCGGAGCAACCCCATCTGTGGAGGTCGAATTTGTTCCTTAGGCTTAGGGCTGGCTAGCCGTCGAGGTGTGAAGACGATTGTTGTTCCGGGGCTCCTCACCGACGGCGGCACTGATGGCACTCGCGGTGGTTTTTGTGGGTTTTATTGGGCACTATCGTGTGTCGTGAGCCCCACACACCACTGGACCCACCCAGGGCTGGTGAAGTCGAGTAAATGCGTTTCCCCGCGAAAAAAATGTCCTCGAATCTGATTATGAGTATATAAAAGAAATGTGACTTAAGTTTTCAGGTTCCCCGCACATGATAATCCCCATAAGAGCACTCAGAAAATATACTTTCGGGATTCGAACCTGGACCACTCTAGTAGACCACGAAGCGCTAACTACTAGACCACTAAGGCTCGCAATAAATCTACAAATATTTATAATTATTATCAATGTAATGCAATTGTGTATGAAAGGCATATGAAACTTACGATTGGACTGCCTGGGCGTGTGTGGTACAACCTAGTGTCCTCAACAACTCGTTTTTAGACCCGGCGTTGTTTGTTGTTACCCATTCTTTGTAAATACGATACCATTCCTCGTATCCACTATGCAAAAGACCTTGGCAAATCACATGCCTTCTAATGTCTGGATGGACACTGTAAAAAATGCTATTTATAAAATATATGGCACTATATTGTGGCAACCCCCACGATTTCACCCGAGTAATTTGAGTACTACTTGTCATAGCGTAATGGTATATAGCCAATAAGTGGACTATACAATACAAAAAGAATTTTAAATTGGGACCAGCAACTCCTGAGATTACCGATTAACAGAACTCTCCAGCCTTATATTATTCGTATAGATATAGATTATCGTAGATAGGGTAATGGTGCTGATAATACGTGCAGGTATTTTTTCGGGCTTGCAAAAGATTTATGCTCGTAAAAGCTCACCGTGCGTGACTAGAAATCGTTGCCTTCAAACATAGGGCTCTAATCAAATTCTGTAATAAAGTAATGATCGTAAAGGAAATTGACCGAGCCTACTAAAATAAGAATACATTGATTATACACGATCGTATAGTATTAGTGTGTGCTACATTGTAGCGAAACTGGGCCAGCATGACTCGGAGGTTACCTCTTGCTCCCATGATACCGCCATGAACTGACAGCTATATCAAGTTTGTATCGTTTGCAAGTAACCGTTACTCTATTAAGTAGAGGAGACAAGGCTCTACAACTTTTAGGAATGTGTAAGATTGTTTTCCGCAAAAGAATATAAGTAACTTTAGTGGTTGTAACACATGTATGTTATAAACTCTACGCCTTGCAAAAAAGCGGGGTCTACAGCGAGGCGGTGCTTATACCTTTAATGATATATTTTCTTAGGTTTGCAAAAGTACAATAACAGTTTGAAATCTTATTTCATATTAATGTACGTACTTATGTTGAAAGTGATAGAACATTAATGGTTTTCTAACTTGTGACTCAACCATCGGGTTTGGAATGGATGGAGATGTACCGACAGCTCTTTCCATCTGCGGGTACAGAGAGAGCTGCCCCTTTTTTATAGAATAGGGGGGCAAACGAGAAATCGGATCTTTTTACGACTACCAACGTCCATGAACATCCACATAATTACTATGCCGATGCGTTGCCCTCCTAACCTACCTATCAGTGGGCGACTGGATACTCACAAACCGCACGAAACGCGTTATTGAACATGTCACTTTACGGCGGTATTATGTGAGCAGGAGGTACTTCCCCGGACGTGCCGACCGGACTCCGCTGTATAGGACGACGTAGTGTCATGCAGTACGCTTGGCCCTACCTCCTCTTATGCAGCATGGCACTATCTTTTCCCGTCCCCCATTCGTCTTCCTAAACTAGAGGACATAAAAGTATTCGTTAGCCTGATGAACTGCTATGACAATACAATAGCATTGGCAATAGTAGTCCAAAACCACAAGAAAAAAAGGGAACTCTTGTTCCTATCATTCCTACTTAGGAACATCATCAAGCACTTGCTTGCTGATGTTTAATTTGTAACTGAAACTTACCGCACGTTATTTTCAATTAATGCATTGAATTTCTCGGCGGCACTATTAATACAACCTTCATGTCCGATACTGCAAGCGAAATTTAAAATAGAGAATCGGTTAAGTGTGGTCGTGAGCGACTCTCCTGTGCGAACATCGTAACCAAGTTCTGTGACGACAGCATCTAAATAATCGAAGAGAATTGCCTTAAAAAAAGGAGCAAATAATAATTATATGAAATATAAAGTGATAAATATGTGAACGACTTTATATACCGACGAATATTTAACCAATTTCAAAATAACATTTAAATGTCAGTGAAGAATATAGACATCAATCGAATTTTGATAGTATAGTTACAATTTTATGTCAAGTAGAAATTTGACATGATGTTATTGCCATCCGTAACAATTAAAATATTTGTAGTATGGAAAATGCAGAACTAATTTTGTTGTAAGTAGCGGAGAGTTCGGCTCTCTTTCTTAACGTTCACCTACTCGTATGTTCAACATTGTACCGATAGACGGACCACGAGTAGTTGACATGATTATGCTAGTGACAACTCCTGAATTTGATACTATTTAAACAGTATTCATTAATTACTATTAAAATATTTCAGGCGTCGGATGCCTTCCATAAGTTCTATATTTAAATATGTAACGAGTATATAGTGTTAGTTAAAACAGAAAACATCTTACATCAAATTGTTGTAAAGTGTCTGGCAAATGAATGAAACGATTCCTTAACCAAGAGAAGCCAGTAATTGCTGGGAACCATGGGTAGAAACTTGTATCGGTTTTCAGAAATTCGAGCACTCTAAAACCAAGATCATAAGACATACGCTCAGACCTCATCAGAGCAAAAACATCATCCACAATCTGAAAATATAAAGATAATATTAATTAAATGATTGCATTATTTTAATAGAGTCTTACAATACACAAAAGAAGATATCATTATAAAGAGTATATAAAAAACTTACTTGAGCTCTATTTACACGGTGGATGCTTGAAGGATTTTCCTTTAATGCGCTGGCAATCATTTCCCAGTTATGTGTATCATAATTGACTCGGTAAATACCTAAAAAAATAACAAAGGTTTTATGGAGGCGTTAGTTCCGTGCTGCATAGGAGGAGGTAGTACCATGAATGGTATGCCACGGTATTGGGCCGGTACGACCGGGGAAGTGCCCCTCGCTCACTTGATACCGGCATAATTAAACAGCGTCGCTGTCGCGTTTCGTGTGTTTTGTAAGAACCCGATGGCCCAATAGGGCCCCCCCAATGGGGTGATAGGAGGGCAACGTATCTGTGTAACAATCATGCGAATGTCCATGAGCGTCGGTAGTCATCAAGAGACTCGGATTTCACGTTTGCCCCCTTGTGCTATAAGAAATAAAATTGGCCCCATACGTAAGAATAGATCACATTGTCCCCAATTTCTTGCATTTGCTGACTCTAGTTCTATGATGAGCTTCAATATGTTCTTAACAATCTTGCAAGTGTAAACAGGTACCTTCTAGATAAGCATACTTCCATGTGGCGAAGCAGTGGCCAAGCGCGGCTTGCATCTGGCCACGGCAGCCATGACTTTATCAGCCGCATACATTCGCACAAAGTTATTGACTTTTTCTGGTTCATAATATTCCGGTGACTGATCTACTATCATACAAAAACTACTTAATCCATTGCTATACTATCTATCATGTGCATTGTGTCACTGTTTTGAGAGAGATTTTCTCTAACAATTCTAGTCTTGTTGCAAATGGCAATCATAAACAACGTCAGACGGCACTATCTCTTTAAATACCAGTAGTTAAATGAATAAACTTATTGTAACAAACACTATTAACAAACTAGCAATCGTAATAGATTACACGTTAAGACCTTCCTCTGGAATCGCTCTATCCATGGATGCAAATCGCATTAAGACTGCAGATCTCGAGAAAATCGAGCACACGCACATACATATTTTGGTGAATGTGTTTTTTAATACGTATAGGTAGATAATAAAACAATTAAAAAGATAGTTATACCTTTTTGTTGCAGATTGAAAATAACCCATTCATGCGCTGCTTCCTTTTGGATTTCCATAGTTTTTCCTTGCATGACATGAGTTGGCGTTAGATTATTCCAGTTAGGATTATTTCCACTCGTGAAAGTGAGTGGTAGGGGCCATACCTGATCTGTTTGTGCGGCCGTAGCGCTGATAAAGAATCGTTCCTGCAACATCCAGTATTAATTTTAACAAAGTATTTAATTTATTTGTAAAAAAAATATATTGAACGTGACGCCGATAACACAAATAATAGGAGTGTACGAGGGATCAACTCCGAAGAAGTATGGATTTTAATATGCTATAAACTTACTATTTAAATACTAAGTTAAATTTTTATAGTACAGCGGAGCAAATTTGTAATAGGAGCCTTTTCCGAATACCGATGCAATGAGGATTCCACTTTACGGAGGTATCATGTGACCAAGAGGAGCCAATCTCCCCGGTCGTGTCAATTGTTCTCTTATCATTGTCACAATATTGTTCATAATAATAGCATTTTCCTAGAAACCAAAAGGAAACATTTCAACATAAACAAATTACCTGGGATAATTCCATTATACCAGTGTTCATGTCCACATTGACATTAAGAACTGGATATCCAGGCTCCTCAACCCAGTATTTCATAAAAGCGTATATGTCAACATCGCTACTAAGAGCATTGGTTTCCCTTACGGCTATTTGAAAACTATTAAAAAGATCTGAAGGGAAAGCGTGTTCATATGACCTAAAATTGAGAAGGTTTTAATATTATTAAAAGTTTCTCTAAAAAGGAAATTATAAATATCCAATTCCATTAATGAGATTCTTGACACCATAAAAGCAATACTTACTTATCAACTAAAAATTGATTTAAAGCACGTTTAAATGTATCTTCTCCAACGAAGTGCTTCAGCATCAAAAGCAAAGAAGCACCCTTGGAGTAACTGATGCCACTAAAGTGTCCTGTGACTTGTGCTGGTGAGTTGACAGTGTGTTGCAAGGCCCTAGTTCCGACTGAAGAATCGGCTGATAGGGCGCTTTGTACATAACGGACAGCAAATTGATCTTCCAATTCAAGGCTTTTGTCGACCTTTAAAAATAATAAAACATAAAATACCGTGTGATTCCAGAAATGTACGTTTTTTTATGTAGAAGGACAAAAGTAGCCTACATTTGATTTTGTGTGTGACTTCAAACGGACCAGCCGTTTGAAGTCACACACAAAACGACAAAGTTACTTTCGCATTTATATCATAGATCTAGTTGTACTGGTCTGGACAATATTTTTATTATAATAAAACTACTTTAACGGATTCTATCGCGGTTTATTTAATTATTTAACTAGCCCAGCGTTTCAGAAGCTTTACAGCAACAATGGTCACGGGTGGACCGAGATGACAGATGTCCTGATGTTCTAAGTTATTATAATTTAAGTTGTTCCGATTAACGCAAACAGTACTTATTATATCTTGCTGTCTTGAGGTGCTATGCATACTTTTGATTTGATTATGTTTACCACTGGGTCCCAAGCAGAGACAAGAACCCAGCCATCTTCTCTATTGAAATTTGAATGTTTTTTTAATTTCAATAGCCTCTCGAATCATCTTTAGATTTGATGAAGAATGCTGAAGTTGCCCCCTGCCATTACATTACATTTGATAAAGCACAAATCCTCACTAGGGAACATCGATTCCTTCTCAGGATGATCCGAACTTATGACGCCAATATTTGTATTATGTGATTAATTTGACTTACACCATCCATGGCGAAATACTCGAAGTAGCTAGCAAATCCTTCATTTATCCAGACATTGTCCCACCATCTGCATGTGATTAAATTACCAAACCATTTGTGAGCCAGCTCGTGAGCTGTTATTGTACCAATAGACATCTTGTCTTGGGAATTTGTTTCACCTTCTTCATATAAGAGACGAAGTTCTCTAAAAAGTCACAAACAAAAAAATTAAGTAATTTATTTTATTACACAACAATGTGGTTGGTCCTGGCTGGCCCATCTCGGTTACGGGACCATATATATTCAGGACATATTATGGTGTAAAAATATGTGCGCAGATATAATTCTCTCTTATTTCTCTTTTCATATGGATTCCTCTATTCATATGTGTTAGGAACCCCACTTGAGAGAGTAATCAAGTGCAGCAAAAAATAATTATCATGCTCTCCTGCAAGGACGAGTATGGCTTACTGCTCAATTCCGGGCTATTATTAAAAAATGTAAAATCCTAATGGCTCTGTTCCGCCCTGGTCATCTTTTCCACCTGACAACAAGACACAAAAGACAAATTACTTATGATGTGGTCAGCTCTTTCAACGACTTACTATGTTTAATGCGACATCGATAGATGTTGCTTACACGAACGTGACAATTGGACAAAAATGGTCCACTTACCTATAAGATACCAATCCCCAATTTTCCGTTGCTCCAGATGCCCAATCTGGAACAGCTATTTGATCGTTTTTCATATCTTCACCCATGGTATAATAGTCAATGCCCAAATAATCTTCCAACCATTCCGTAATGGGTAGACCGATATCTAAAGCATATTGACCTTGACCGGCGGCGTCTGGTCTTGCAATAATACGATAGCTATGTGTGCTGTTTCTATTATCGGCGATCACGGTGAACTCTTCACTTATATGGAACGTTACTAAGTAGGCAGACATTCTAGGTGTGGTGTGGAAAATTTCCTTTACACGATCGCCCACACTAAAAAAATAATTATGAAATTAATGATAGAGATTATTTTTTTTTATTTAAGGATAACTATTTTATTTAGTAATGTATTTTTTATGCAATAAAATAACAATGTTGGCGAAGGCCACATAACTTACGGTATTGACTCCTTAATTTTCATGTTTGAGTAAGTTTCAGTAAAGTGAGCGGGTCTGTTTATGATTATGTCGAATGTTGATTTGAATCCAGGTTCGTCAAAGCTTGGGAACGCTTGCCTGGAGTTAGTGGGCTGTAAATGGATAGCGGCGTACCAACTGGAATAGAAATTGACAATTTTGGTGTTTAAAAGAACCTATATCATGGATGAGTACTAATGCTATC
This sequence comes from Eumaeus atala, assembly GCA_017140195.1. Taxonomy (NCBI): domain Eukaryota; kingdom Metazoa; phylum Arthropoda; class Insecta; order Lepidoptera; family Lycaenidae; genus Eumaeus; species Eumaeus atala. The sequence continues at coordinate 83,479 of JAFELO010001812.1, forward strand.
TAGATTACTTTTTGTAAAAACTTTACGAGATTCATAGTTTATTTGTCATTTAAGTTCCTATTAAGCTAACATGGACCTAAGTAGGAACCTTTTAGCAGTCTAAAGGAATCTTATTTAAGTCAAGTCACAAACAAATTGTTAAAAATAGATAATAAGTTGTGGATATCGTGGAAATAATTTGCCTAGGTACTCTGCAAGTTCCCAACATGGTTCGGACCTTATCGTGGCGGTTGGGCTCGGTAGTCTATGGTAAACTAAGACACCTTGCAGAAAGTCAAATGAACTGAGCGGGCACACTACTCTTATAATAGGAGGGTACTCTTTTACAATAATAACAGGAGGGCCCCCTCCTTCTTTTCAGCTTTTGGGGGCAAGGGGCTAGGATGGCCACCATGTTCCGCTGCAATGTCTTGGCATTGGTGGGGTTTTCCAGCAGTGCGGGACAATCCCTCTGTGGTGCTGACCTCTAAAGAAACCTCGAAATGTGTGATGTATCACGACTTATTTATGTTACCTTGATAGAACAGCTATGCTTTATTCACCTTTTATAGAGATCATAAAATATTGTAAACGATATCAATTCAAACTCCATATATTTTTTCCTACTTGCAAATCATTTGGAGATATGAATACTAAATTGATATAATGTGCTAAGTTTTAAAATTATAATGCATGGAATACCAGACATTCCATTCATTTCATTTAAACATTTTAAATATAATCATGGTAAATACAATGATATATATTTATTTTATATGACAAAATATATTACATATAGAAAATACAAGACATACAGAAGTTATAATATACACATGCAGATGCAAGACACAAGACCCAAAAGGTAGTGACAAGGTGCGTTGCAGTAGGATTGGGCCGGCAATGTCAGGAAGGTCCTTTCGCTCACATACCACTACCGCAAAGTGATAGCTATGCTGTCTCGTTTCGTGCGGTTAATGGGTAGACGGTGGTCCACTGGAGGGTAAGAGGAAACGAGGGCAACGCATATGCATGACATTATTGTCATGGAGAAGCGTTGCCCTACTTTCCTTACCGCATTATCGTTAATGTTTACTGACGCCCGTGGGCATCCCCCACGGGCGTCAGCAAACGTCACAGGACTACTCGTTTATCCCCCTATCCTATAAAAAAAACTTACTGAAGCTTGTCTGCATTGTCTTTGTAACTTCCTCTAAAGACACCTCTAGATAGTGGTGTTTCGTTAATATTTCCTATGTATGTTACTGTAAGTTTATAATCTTCGGACACCTTCAGTGTTTTTCCACTCCTTAAATTAACTTTCAGGAAATGGTAGGCTCGTATTCTTTCAAAGGGATTGAACGGATCCAACTCAACGGTAACTCCTTCATAATCCTTCACTGTAACGGAAAGTATTTCACGTACGTTCTCTTGGATGATAAGTGATGCAATGTTTTCTTTTAGCGCCTAAAATGATAAATCATATTTCATTAAACATTCACGCGGCACACAATTATGTTCTAATGTTAAACGTTTATGAGTTCATTCGTGTTTTCTTATTGGTAAAGTAACTCATACCTTTAATTGCTTGGCAATTTTTAACTTGCATTATTACACAGAATTTTAACTATAAGTTATAGTTATAACTAGCGATTCATCAAAAATGAGCACTTAAGCTTTCCTCGGGAATCATCTTATGCATGGGTGGAAACCGCATAAAAATGCTTTCAGTAGAGTTTGGGAAAAACGATCACATACAGGCAGACAAATTTTAAGGACTTTGTTTTATAATAAGTATGGATAGACCTAACAGTTTACGTTTGTTTATGAAATGAGATGTAGGTGGTACAAGAGCCGCAGCTTGTGGAACCTATATAATATATATCTATTGTAAGAGCAGTTGGTACACCACTACCAGGATGGTAAATCTCGCTTAAATCATCGCCACGAGGTGACAGCTATGCTGTTATTTTTTCTTAAACAACACATCTACAAAACAAATATTGAAGATCTCAGTAGCCACCCAAAAGGCTCCAACTACAGGCTCCTTTGTCTCCTAACTTTATATTTCAGTAATGTTGTATTATGAAAAAGCTCATTGAATACATGAGATGAGCAAGTGTGTTGCAATAATTATCTTTTCTACGAAAAATTTCCACCGGGTTAAATTACTGTTAATGAGATTCTGTGTAATAACAAACGCTTGGTAAATTTCTTCTTCTTTACACTTTTGAGTACTCGATAAATTCAATAAAATATACATAATTAAATTAGGATCGTGGAGGGTCCATTTATTGTATTGGTATTTCTTGTTGAAGCAGTAACTATCCGAAATACTTACTTTAACAGTCAGTGTTACACTGCCATCAAATGTAAATGCTTCTTTATCGCCAGTTGCTTCAAAGTAAGGCGTAATCTCGACATCGTAGTGGATTGGGTCTAGATCTTCGGGAAGACGATACACCTTATCACCCTCAGATCTACTTGTGGGGAATGGTACCTCTACATCGACTGGATATTCGGAATTAACGACGGACAATAACGCTGGTACCAGCATAAAGAGAGATGGCAGCATGGTGCTATAACTGAAATTGGTATTGTTTAAGTGCATAATGAAAATAAAATATATTTATATAGGACACTGGTTTCTGAGACAACGAATACCTCCTGTGATGTCTTTTAAATGTAAAAATAAACAGTAAAATAAAGAGGATCATTGCTTTTTGCTATGTATCATAAGAAGTCTTTGAAATGTGCTTTAAAAACAGTATAGTATTGTAGTATAGGGAGCCTAAGAGGGGATTTGTGTAGTTGGTTGTTGCATCTACCTCGCATCCTGACGACACCTTCCATCAAATATCGGTTTTTTAAGTAGTCTCAAAATTTATATTTACTTACAATTTTGATTCGTTTTCAATTTTTTTTTGATTGTGTCATTTTTGTAATTTTTACATTAGTTCTTTCAAAATAAAAAATAATCACCGGTCATTTTCAGGTAATGCAAATTTGGCAACATCCCTCTCGCATGTGCGACGCTCTTGGTAAATTTAGATAAATTTACACTTATTTGCTCCAAATTAACAACCATATTCAATTCACACGATTTCCATAATTCGAATGAAAATTGTGGCTAAATATAAATTTTGAGGGATTATCCTACTTAAATTGTGTACATAATAACCCCATATAATAAACCCATTTTTGGTGCGAGGCATCATGATGATGTGGGGGAGCCCACCATAGTATATTTCTGACGTGCTGTAGTAGCTACATAAATCCCCTCCTCGGCTAATAGTAGAAGTAAATATTAGCAAAACTTTGGAAATGTACAGAGCGACGTAATTAATTAAAAGTTTTTTTGCAATTTGTGAAGTATGTATGCATATTAGCGTTTCAACTATTAATGTAATTAAAACCCATAATATATAAAATAATTATTATTAGTACAAAATATATAATATATAAAAAATATTATTATAAAGTAAATAAAGACTGAAGAGAAGTCAAAGAAATGTTTAACTTTGAAGACGCTAAACTTCGATCAAACATACAACGAGATACACAATCCATAACCAAAGCTGCGAAACCAGATTTTTTTTGTGTGAAAATAATTATACAAAAATGCGCATACCTGTAGGTTATAGTTTACAGCTGGAAATGACGTACTTAAAGTAAAGTTATCATAGCATATTAGTGCTATCGAAATTATGTACTAATAAAGCTGATAAGTTCGATAAAATTAATCTCTGATAACATAATCTTGTGAAGCAAAATCGATAGACGATAAAATAATAACTTCAAAGTGCGCATTGTGATTTTGGCGCTGTATTTTCTTTGAATGAGAGTAATTTTGAATAAGACTAAGAAGTTATTAAGTAAGAGATAACGCCATTGCTGCATTGCGGCCGAACTGGGACTGCATGACCGATGACCGACTTTTCGCTTATATTATACACCCATGTAGTCGCATAGCATAGGATGAAGTATAATAATAATCATATGAATATATATGTGCATCTCTAGTCGTCTTAGGCTCGCTGGCCAACATAAAACACAAAACAAAAAGTCGTAGGAACAGAAATTTAATGGAAAGTGCCAGAGACTCCAATAGTCAGTTCCACAGGAATGTATAACATATAGGATATTTATTATTCTAGCCCTATCCCGTTCCTACATAAAATAATATATTCTCTAATTTTCGTTGGTGAACAAAATGTATCCGTGTTGATAATACATATGAACAGCATAAGACAGCTTATCACAGAAATCTTTGGGGAAGACCTCTTGTACAGAAGTGGACGCAATTGTATAGGTATTAATCTTGGCCATCATTTATAACTTCCTTCCCTTACCAGGGTAGACGTGTGTTCTGTTACATTAAAATTAATTTAAAAAAGCGCATCTCACTTACCAAGCTAAGTACGAAGGTCAAGGACTGTCACACTTTAATTACCAAGCTTTATCGATCACAAAATTACAGTAACATTTAATATCTCTCACGCTGACGTACCCACAAATTGCGGTCTACCCACAGACTTTTGTCTACCCACAAATTTTGGTGTAGGCAAAAAGAAATAGTACCTGCAAATTTTGGACTACCGACAGGTTTGGTCTACCCGCAAGTGTCCGACTACCCACAAATTATGATCTACCCACAATTTTCATTCCATTCCATTATTCTTCTCGAACGTCATATCATCAACAAGTTTCTGTGAAACCATGCCGCTGAAACGTACTCCACTGCGAACAACTTACTTAACTGTTCGCTGTTCTCTTGCGCGAGCGGTAAATTCATTAGCGATAAATGCAAAAGCCATTTTTTTTTATTTATTGAAAGAAAAACCAACAGCTATAACAATAACACACATTTAATCTGGCATACAAATCATTAAGCCAATCAAAGGTTTCCACGAAAAGACACCTAATTAAAATCATAAAGTAGAAGTGAACAACAATTTACACACTGGCTACAGTCTTCAAGTATAGCGAAAGTTTAATCTACAACAGTAACACTAATGATCAACTCGTAAAAAGAGCTGCGTCTGTCATGAAAAAAAAAAGGTAAATGTCAACGTCAAAATTTTTGTAAGAGGTAGTGCTAACCCTCGAACTTCATTTTTACCTCCTCCACCCGGTGCTAGTGGTATTATTTTAGAAGATGTACAGGAATAAGTTCACCTTGGGGAAATTTTGCGAGTGGGAAGACTTAGTGTCAAAAAAGAAATATGATTATGATAATAAGAGTAGTCAATATACAGGTATATATAGCTGCTTTTAAGAATCAAAATTTTGAAAGAAAGAACATCATATTTTCACGTCGTCAACATCTCAATTCAACAGTTGCTGTCTTCGTGATGTGACTCAACAGTTTCGAAATTGGATCCCCATTATAATGACCAGTTCTTAGGTTTACCGTAGCTCAAAAATCTATGGAGCATGACTATATATAGCCTTTGGAGTATCCACAATTATACACCGATGTCTCACTAATAATAGATAATATTGCCGTGACGATATGTCACATCACTATGTTTGCTGAAGGGTGGAACGGTCACACTCGGGGAAAACATATGTTATAAAAACTAGTTTCTTTTTCAGGTTTCAAGTATGCTGACATTTGTCATGTTTTTATTTTTAGTTATCTAACTCAGTAACGTGTTCGAGAAGGTGATTATTTGAGAAAATTATCTGGTGGTATGATTAAAAGTAATATTTTCCTGAAAGCTGGTCTACAGCACTTATGCCCCAAATAATTGAAATACGCAATAATTTCGAAACCGATATATGTGAAATAATTTTTAACACCAGGAAAGCCATAATTGTAATGAGTTGAATACAAAAACATTTTAATTAATAAAAATATGTTCACAAATATAAAAAGTCAATATTGACAAATGAATAGCATACATTTACATAATACTTCCAAAATCGACATATGTGAAATATTTTTTGACAAAAATATTTTAAGTAATAAAAATATATTTACAAATATAAAAAGTACACGTCGACAAATAAATAGCATACATTAAACCGTATTATCCATCGCTTGTCTTTAATTTTACAAAGTTTTCGTTGCCAGTACAACACTGATTAACAGCACGGAAGTGGACACAAAGACACTGGTTGCGCTGTCTCTCGCCGCCGATAGTATGTTATCTGCATTAGTTGTACCCCAGGCCATGTTACTTCTAGAAGAACTTATCGCTGAAATCACAGTGTTAAACTGCGCGGTATTAGTCTGCGTGCTTCGAAGCCACTCTTCATACTAAATAACAGAAAAAAATGTTAGAGGAGAATTAGAGATGGAAACCAAAACAAATAATTTCTATACTGTATGGCCAAAAAGAAATGATGATATTTTTTCATCCGAGAACAGAAGGAGTGTTTGATGTTTCTTAGGCACATGTATTAACGGATGTAATGTACACGCACGCTCAATTAACGTCTGTACTGCTCACACAAACATTCGCACCAAGCGCGCAATACAACACAGAGGGTTATTTTTTGGAACGTAGGTATGTGCGGAGAAAAAAAATAGATTCTTACATCCACAAGATCCTCTTCTTCAAGGTATGCAGCCAGATTGGACATGATGGTATGCACAGGCGTCGGTGGTGCGTCCTCAACATATCTGAAAAATAATTTTGGTTAGTACAAATAGGATGTTGCAAACAGACATTAGTTGACGCACGAAACGCAAAAATAGCTGTCACTTTACGGGTACCGTATGAGTGGCAGGCACTTCCCAGGTAGTGTAACTTCGGCAGCAATGCAACTCGGGACCCCTTTATTTGATTATAGTGTTAATTATTATATTAACAATGATTCTGAATGGTACTGATTCCAGTGAATCAGTTAAGTTTTACTGCAATTCTGTATCTTATATTATATCTCCATATACCTATTATAAAACAAAGTCCCCAAATGCTATATGTGATCGATTTTGTCAAAATCTGCTGAAGATTACCATGCGTTTTTAACCAAGGGATAGAGCGATAACCAGGAAAGTTCAAGTGAATCATTGCTCCCTGTTATTCACGGGCAATTATGCACAAAGGGCACTCTAGGCAAAGTAGGGGTGGATCGCTAGTGCAACAAAATAACATATTCGATTATGAATTATGTTAATCTGTAGATACGGAAATGTGAGACATCCGCTAGGGCAAACAAAATGGATTTTGGAAAAGTGTAATGAAATTATTTGTTTTCGCTTACGTAGTTAATTGTGGCCTGACAAAGACATTCTTTTCATTAAAACTTCTTTTGACTAAGAGGGCGCAGTCCCAGTAGACACTATAAATCATTTGCCCACTTCGATATGCTATTTTCCTAGTATACTTACGCTACTCTTATCCTGTCTATATTATTCTTGACAAATTGTAATGCCGTGCGAGCATTTTCTGGATTACCAAGTAAGGCGTAGTTAAAGGAATTTGCTTTGTCGTGCGACCTTACCACTTTGTCTAATGTTAATTCCAAGTATCTGAAAAAACAAATATTTTTAGTAACATAATACGCGCATCAAATTAGTAAAATTAACGGCTTGTTCATTGTTAAATGTTTATGTCTTGTCTTTTCTGTGCTTTAAAGGATCGCACACTTCAGTACTTGACATTAATTTGAAATTTAAAACTTTTTCTCAGGAATGCGTGAAATAAAGGGGTCCCGAGTTGGCCCGACACAAAACAAAATGGCCCTGTTTTTGAATAGCCTTAATGAAATACGGCGATGTAGACAATGCGACTGCGACGGATACACCGTATAATATTAACAGAGAATTAATAATGTAACAATTCCTTCCAACCATTTCATTATAAAAGAACTATTTTTTTATAGAAATATATGGCAGCCGTCAAGAAGAAAAAGATCATTTTATTCGCCATCTATACAGAAAAATGTATTTACATTACCTTGCTAAGAACTCAGGGTTCCTTGTCGCACCTAAGGCCCTCAGCATCTCTAATTGGTCGCTAGCGAAGTTTGAGGTTTGGAAGCGATTCAATAAGTAATTGAAATCTTGTTCCCCACCCTCTCTAATACCAGCTACGTAGACGTTGCGACGAATGCGAGCGTCTACCCTAGAAACAAGTGTAATGTGCATTTCTTTGACACATTATATTTGTTTTTTTTGCGGACCTTAACTTTTGCTGTGTAAGCAAAGAGAAGCCCAATATAGTTCACATTATATACAATACGGGTTGCCGAACCTTCAGACGGATGGGACAACGTACTGGGTTGATAAATAGCACCTACGCATTTATATTAAATTAATAATACATTTCCAAATGATTTCAACAAATATTATAATTCAATTGTTTTTTAACAAATTGATTAGTTTTTATGGAACGCGGAGAAACGTGTGTATTTCATCACGAAATATGGTTCCGCTTGTGTGGGTTCATGGCATATGGTTGTCCACTAAAACCATCACCAGTGTGCCGCACTGAACCTTTGGTACGGTGCGTAGAATTGCTAATCATCAGGGAGCCCCGATGACTGATGCTAGTCAGTACCCTAAGGGACTGATATCAGGTTCCCATACTTGCCCCTTGTTCCCTCACTTAAAATCCCCATTTCCTTATTTTTCTAAATGCCTTCTTCTAATAATGCTAATAAATAAAGAGCAGCTCCCTCGGTTCCATTGGCTTCCACTAAGATGACTAGGGTACCATGCGCTATTAGTTGTACCCTTTATGCCACCAACTGAGCCTGGCGGACATCGCGAAAATGTGCAATTTATAGTTCCAACTTGCTAAATTATTTTCAAAGTTGGAACTAATGTTAGTATAACAAATATTTCGCAATATTACACAATTCGGTTTATGTTTATTTTCAAAGGCTTGTCCCATGTATTCCAATGTCCATAACCACTTAGCTATGCGGTGGAGAATCTTTATACAAAACGTACTCTAAAAACACTTTGTTGGTACTTACCAAACATTGCTATCTCTAAGGGCTACAAAACGGTCTCTAGAATCCTGGATGCATCTGTCGTAACCCATAGTGCACGCGAAGTGGAGGATTTCTTGACGCGTCATACTTGTGGTAGGTGTTTCATCTAGCGCTGGCTCAAAGCCAAGAGTGTCGATCACATGCTCCATATAACTAAGCACAAAATCCTAAAAATTACA